>JAVXUM010186333.1:0-10885 GCA_035590655.1 Pouteria glomerata
AGAAAATCCGCGAGATGATCACCCTATCTACAACTATTAATAGGAATCATCAAATATTCATTAAAAACGACATAAAGATAGTAGAAAAAAATAGTACTTTTTTGGGTAAATACAAACTGAAACCAACTCAAAAACTTGATTGTAATGTTGGGGAAATTAACACACACACACACACACAAACCACAACTTTGTATGGTAGGACAACACAAGTAATACTGCTAGTTGAAAAAAAAAAATAATAATAATAATAATTTAAAAAAAAAAAACACCAAATAGCGCTAAGTTATACCCCCATCTTAGAGACAAAACCACTAAACTGCATATTAGAGATATTATTCGTTTCAACGCATAGAATAGATAGTTGGGATCTAACATATCATGGAAAAGGTAATATTTTGAACCTATTAGAATGTTTAGAAAGCCAGGTTGACTGGAAACTAACATCCTCCAAACTGAACATGCACAATTCAGCAAATACAGATGATACCAAAATGTAAAATCCAGAAAAAAAGACGAAGAAATAACTTAGAAATGCCTTCACTAATACAGTTATGGAGATCCTTCATGTTGATAGTTAGCAATAGCATCAAAGGAATATTTTCAGCACTTCAGAATTCTTAGTACCACATTTGAGTTGTTTCAAACCAAACTCAGTTACTTGTCCACAGCAGCAGCCATAATCTTGAAATTTGATCCCCCAACCATATAGTGCAGCACAGTTTACCGCAGCTTCAATGAGCAAACACTGTATCATTTCGTCCAGGTGGTCTACCAGGAATGGTCCCAGGCTTGAATTTTGAAGCCTCGTGTCTAGCCAATTCAGGAGGCACAGGACTGTTACTCTGAATAAGCATCTGCTTGAGATCATGGAAGACATCAGTGTCATGTAAAGTCAAGAATGTTGTTGCAACTCCTGTCTTTCCCGCACGACCTGTTCGTCCAATGCTATGAGTATACATTTCAATGTTCCCAGGCTACATCAGGAATATCAATCCCACGTCCTGCTACATCTGTAGCAACCAATACATTGTATCTCTTGGTCCTGAAACCTTCAAGACTAATTTCTCTGTGTTCTTGAGACTTGCCACCGTGCAAAGTTGTCACTCTATATCCCACCTTATCCAAACTTTGGCAAGTGTATCAGCAGACTTCTCAGTGTTTATGAACACAAACAATTTGCATGTCTATGACACAAGCTTTGGCTAGTAAATAATCCGTGTTATAACACTCAACTAAAATACCAAATATTAATTATTTAATTTTATCAATTTAAATTTAAAATTTATATTCATTTAGATAAAAGTTAGAAAAATAAAAAAAATAACTTTTTTTGTAACTTTTTTATTCAAATAGATAGTTTTTTTTTTTTGTATAAATGTAAATTTTTTTAATTTTTATGAATGATAATAACCTGTCTATAAAGTATAATTTTAAAAAATAAATTTTAATATAAAAATCATATAAAACAAAAAAAAATTAAACAAAATAAAAAATTAACTATTTTTTAAAATCAAACCAAATTTTAAAGAGACATCTTTAAAAGATAAAATATATAAAACTACTTTTTTACCGTTGTCTAGCTACCATCTGACAATTTGTGAAATACTCTTTTATTTTTTTTCCTTTGATTTTTTGAGTAAAATTCTTTATATAAAAATTTCTCAAACATAATGAAAATTCAATTCACTCAAGAAAAATCGAAATAAATTTAATATTAATTTTGTTTAGAGTATCGTAAGCAAGATTATTGCTAATAAATACTAACACTCATTTCAAAAATATTTTTTCTAAGAATTTATTTGATTTTATAAATGAAATTTTGTGTTTAGAACATTTGTTTAAATTTAAGAATTGAATTGATTTAAAAGAAATACCAAATTTAATCATGATATATAAGGGCATTGTTTATTTATAAGGTTTAATATTCTAACTCGTTAGGATGAAATGGTTGACTGACTGACTGACTGGGTAACTATAACTAAATTAAATGGGTAACTCTGCTACTATTATTGGTCCAAAAACTTAGGGTTTATTGGTTGGGAAGAATTCACATGGAACCACATAATAGAATAATTCTAAGGTATTCCTTCATAATTGACAATAGAACTACCAAAGGGTAAATAAGGCAACATAAATTTAAACAAATGTAGATACTGTATTTTTATATCTTCACCATTAAGTCAAGTGTATAATGAATTCAAAAACATCAACTAATACCTACTGTTTTATCTGGGTGTATATGCATTCTCCTAATAATATATGTATGATATAACCCCCAAAACATATGTAGAATAGCAATAAATCAAGTGGATAGTGAGGTTGACTGGAATTACCTCATAGATGGGTAAGAAATTTGAATTTACACCACTCCAAAGAGGAGGGTGCTCAGACAACATTATTTGGCCATGCAATGGTTGAGTTCCCACTACTATAAAAGCGTTGTTCCCAGCCTGAAAAAGGAATAAGAAACAATGGTTAAGCAATCATACCTAAGATCTCGAAAAATCTGGGCATGGCAGAGACCCAAGATGATAAAAGTGCTTTAATGATATATCCAAGTCTCAAATAAACAGCAGAAACAGAAATAATGAAGCTTGATATATGATTTTTAAGATTACCCTTCTATTGTCGGGCATGTCATTTAAGCTACAGTGGAAATAAAGAATGTTGCTTATAGCATTGGTCTGCTTTTGGTCATCAGCAATATAAGGGGGAGCAATACCAAAGTTCAAGTCTAGATTATTGATGGTTCCTGCACAGAAGTTCAAAGAACTCATTATATCTCGATTCATTAAGAAAAATAGTTAGCAACAGTAAACAGAAGTTTAAAGGAAGATCACACACACTACAAATGATACCTCCATTTACTGCCTCAGGGCTTAATTCGCCTTCATATGTGCTTGGCTCAAAATTTGTAATTGTTTTCCTACCATTGCTTTTTATTGCAGCCTTGTCATAAGCGCTGATTAACATAAAACAAAAATTTATAAGATTTAAAATCTTTTAGAGAATAGGTTATATGTTTTATAACATATCGAGCAAGGAAGAGTAAATTTGTGATTAGTACCCACCGCTGGGTAGTTCAGTGGAATGAGGATCGAGCTTAGGGTTTGAGTGATATACCCAGATCATGAGTTTGATTCGCCGCCTGGACACCCAGGTTTTAAGTGAGGGCTGCTGGTGGTGGGGTCCTGGCGCTTAAACTTCTCCGGGATTTACCCAATGTACACCCGAATGGTAGTGGTTGCAGTTCCTCGTTACCCAAAAAAAAAAAAAAAATTTGTGATTAGTAGGACCTTGCAACTTCAATCTCACTGTCAAACAGGCCAAGATAGATATATCTGCAAGTAAGCAATGGATGCTACCCAATTAAGACCTTACTCACAATTCACCAAGATTCTTAGCTAACAAAAACCAAGAATGCATTTGGAGTGACAAAAAATCACATCTGGAATGGAATGAAAAATTTGTAATTTCAGCATAGTTACAATATTTACTTCTTGCTAAGAAGCTACCCCATTCGAGCTACCTATCTTCTATATTTATGCAGGGTAACTCCCCGGTATTTTGAACTAACCCTAGAGAATCCAGTGCTCTAGCGACGTAGTATATGTACAAATTCTTCCTTTGTCAAGTTTTTCATTTGAATATCAATATATGAAAACCATATATGTACATAATTAAGCTCCTCATAAAAAGAAAATAAGCATTTTATTTGACTTATCTGTAATTTATCAACTCCAACCACCTATTTAAGATCTTCATCATAATCACCAATATTGAAATTGATGTCTGCATTAGGCCCACAGAACTTAATTACAGCTCAATCATATGCCTTGAGATCATAACCATTCTTAAAAATAAATGTACCATGGCATACCACCAACAACTTGAAATGAAAAAAATTGTTAGCCTGCTAAGTTTATTACCTAGCAGAAGTAAGCGCAGTGTCAAACCCTCCTACGTCATCAAACGTACACGTTTTAATGAAAAGGCACAATTATCAACTTGGCATAAACAATATGAGGTTTCTAATAGTAGTGAATGAGGTCTAATGAAATACTGAAATTGAAGTTCCTTACCCAAATATACTTGTTTTCCACAATCCCTGTTCAAAACAGAAGAAAACATGAGTCCAGTCACTTCATCAAATTTTAGGGAAATTAAATTTAAGAACACAAAACAATAAATGTAAAATCATAACAAAAAGGAGCAATCACCATAATCAATATGTTCTAATTGCATGAAATACAAAAATGAAATAAAAAAAAATCATAAAATCAGTTGGAGTTAAATCTTAGAAAGCCTATGACAATTTTAGGAAGACCATAATTGTAACAGAAGGTAGGTTTGAAACTTACAAATTAAATCACAGATCACCATAATCATCAACAAATATGACAACTCTATATACAATATCATATTAAACCATAAACATATGGACAGACTAGCCTCCGGCATGATAAAAAACTCTGCAACAAATTATACCAACCATGTGCACATTGTCAAAATGTATGTATAATCAGAAAAGTTTGATAGTTATACTAACCAAATATGCAATTCCCATTTCCCAGTTCTCTGATAAAACGTAACTCCTCGATACTGCGAGCTTCGAGATTGCGGTCTCCTCCTACTCTTCTTCACCTGCTGCCATTGCAGGTGCATTAACTCCCTATCCTCCAATGACGACAGAAGAATTTGAGGTTCTCGACTCATCCATTTGCCCTAAATCTCTTATTTCTCAACACAGTAAAAACCCAACTTACTAAATTCAAGTAGTCTAAATTCTGACTTGGAAATTCATTACATTTTTCAATCGAACAACGACATCACTTGTGGGAGGCGACGGAAGGGGCACCAAGTATGCTAGCATGCTGTTCGCGGTCCATCTCGATGATAAAAGGCACGACAAGAATCAAGAAGGTCGTTTCGGCGATCCAAGCGGCCTCAAGAGAACCCCTTCACAGGTCTTTCGCTTGTCCTTGGCAACCATCGGAGACTGGGTGTTGTTGCCTAGAGAGAGAACAAAGGTAGGAGAGTGAGGAGGAAAAGAGGGCTTTGAGGGAAGGTGGGAGCTTATGAGAGAAGCTTCCGTGGTGAAACAATCTGAGCCCAATTAAATCTTAACTGTTGATTATAGTTTGTGAGATAGATATTTTTGAAATGGGATGTGTTTTATTATATAGATATACCACAAATCTTATATTACTCAATCAAGTTAAGCATATAATATATCAAAATCATCCCAACAGCGTCTAGAATACAAATATAAGTCATATCTACCTCAGATCTGAAGAGAAAAAAAGAAATGAAAAGCTTTGGGTTTTAACTCTAGAACTTCTGACGTTGATTTCTCCCAACTCAAGCGAAACCATGGAAAACGGCCACCACCACGATGTTCATGGCATCAAATACTACTTTGATCCACTAACTTTCTTTTTTAGAGTACACTCTCTCTCTCTATTCCCTCTCTCATCTCTTTTTTTTTTTGTTTTTCTCAGTTCTCTGAAAAATGGCTGAGACCCACAGGAAAAAGAAAAGAAAAAGAAGGAAGAAAAGAAAAGAAAGAGAAAAAAAATGGTTGGGCACTTGGCCTAGTTGTCTAACTCAATACCACTTCGAACCAAACTCGGTTCAGGAAAAATAAAATAAACCTAACTAAATGAATACAATCTCGGCCTAAATATTTTATTAGCCTAAAATAACATAAAAATGACCAAAAATAAATACCTGGTGTTACATGGTAAGAGCTTAAGTGTGGTAACTGACTTATGTTATCTTAATTTGGTCTTTCTCATATTGTTTTGAGATGATTTGTTATCATTAACTTGTATTATTTTAATTTGATAACCTATGAGAGTAAAAAATTGTCATCTTGATCTAATTTATTCAATTATTGTCAGAATTGAGCAATGTCTCTTTGATCTTGTCCTTATTAGTGTAACCCGTAACCCATGTTATGAATCCTTAAGCACCGATAATATGTATTGTTATTTCAATTACGACTATGATCTTAGTGGCTAACCACAATATATTTATTATTATAGTCGTATATAACATGTTATAATTGAATATACTTTATTTGGTGGTTATTTGTGACAATCAGGGGTGATCCAATATTTGGGATTCATCTACCTGAGTTAAACAAAGGTTTAAAGAGAAAGTGGAGTAGGTTACAAAAATTTAAGATAAAAAAGAATTTAAAGTTAAAATAGGCTGGGTTACAAAAATTTAAGGTGAGCTAAATTTCAAAAAAAATAAATTAAACTAAAAAGTTTTTTTTAATTCAAGCTACCTGGGTTATAGCCCGAAGCAACCCAATTGTGTGTCTGTCCCTTGATGATAGCACATTGGCTATTAGTCTTATATTTTTTATATGAGAATGAGAGTTGATGTTTGTAGTGCTTTAGTTATGATTTAATATGCATAATGTACAAGTTGTCATAGATAGTGATATGTGGTCATTGTATACTACAATTAACTTGATTTAGGAATAAGTTTTATTTGATTTTATTTTGACTGACTCATATTCTCATACCGTCCATTCTAGACGTGTTAGTTTGGAGTGTAATAATTAATCAATTTTGACTCATGATGCACAAATTTAATTAAATTAAATAAATTTTAAAAATTTTACACTATAATTTAAATCATAAAAGTGTTAAATATTGACTTTTGCTATAGAAGGTGGTAATATAATTTTTGGAGAAATTCCAATAGACTAAAACATAATTATTTACATAAAAAATGGTCAGTGTCATCAATTTAGAGAGAAAGCAACAATTATTTAGTGAAAGGGACAAACAATTAAATTATTACCTCATTTGGGGCCCTACAAAGACCAAGGTCTCTTAGAATTAAGGTGTTGTAGTGAAAACAATTGATATCATATAAAAGTAATTATGACCAAATCTTTTGTAAATCAAGGAATATACTAGCAATTAATCACCAATAATTCTATATATGGACCACACGTCCAAATGCATGTAGCAGAGTGCAGGTGTGATGATTAGATTAATTCAAGTTGACGAAAAATTGGAGTTTAGGTTCCATGGTCCCCTACCCTCTATATCAATCTTCCATTATTAACGTACAAAATTTTGCATTAATTCTACATCAAAAAATAAATAAATGAAATAATTACACAATATATATTTGATCTAAATTGGTCCTCTAAAGTTAATAGTGATTCAATTATTCTTCAAATTAGAATACTCAACCTGAAAATATATATCTATATATACACACATGCGCGTTCTCTCATACACAGATACACATATGATAAGATATGCCAACATCCATAATTAAAATATTTGTCATACGTTGCCATCTTTATCGAAGGCTTATCCAAGACAATAATTTATACAATATATTTGTAAGGCTTAATCTTTCACGAATAATTAATCATTATCTTGTACTAAATTAATTTAATCTGCAACATTGGGACCATATTATGATGTTAGATTGACGGTAGTTGAAAATGTTTCATGTTTGTTGAAAGTTTCATGTTTAAACTTTCATCGTGGAAGGATTCCCCTAGATTGAGGCTTGAATCTAACCGGCAAGACTTTGACCCGACTATAGCTCCATTTCACAGTATAAAAATGTGTAAAATTTATCAAAAGTTATTTGGTAAAACATCAATTCTTACCATTTTTTTCCTCTCATATAATAATTTGCTCCATTCAAAAGTTATTAAAAATTTTACTGAATGTATAAAAATTGCTAAAAATTAATAAAATTTAATAAAAATTTTATCACACATCTAAAAGTTGCTAAAAATTATTAAAAATTATCAAAAATTTTACCAAACACTTAAAAGTTACAAAAATTTATTAAAAATTATAACTTACTTTACTAAACACACAAAAAATTTCAATTAACAATTTTTAACTAAAAATTATAAAAAATTATTAAAAATTATACCTCTAAATGTCTCTTTTATATATAAATATACACACGCTCGCTGTGATGACGAACCCACATCAAGTGAAGGCTTCAAATTCTTGGAAGTATGCCACCAAGTTCTGCTTTAATTTCCTTTTACGATGGATGGCCTTTTTTTTTTTTTTTTTTTTTGGTAATTCGATGGATGGCTTGATATATAGGCACAAGGTATGATTCTTAAGTAAATTAGGGTACAAAAATAATAATAATTATTATTATAATAATTAATATTCTTATAATGGGGACAAAAATTACAATTAAATTAGGGTACAAAAATAATATTATTAATAATAACATGGGGTCAAAAATTATAATTTAAAAACAATTAATGATAAAATAATAAAATTAAAATTTGCACTAAAATTGAGTCTTACTTCCGTCCCCTCTTACCGAGTTACTTGAGGACAATGGAGTTGTCCTTCCCCAAATTACAAAAAAATATTATTACTATTAAATCTTTTCAATTAAAATTTATGTATTATATATCTATTGGCTCCTCTTCCAAAATTAGTTACGTATCTTTTAGTTGCCTTGATAAATTCTTAATTTAGAGTTTTTGCCCTTCTTCAAAAGAAGTGACCGGCTCCATACCTGACAGATTAGCAAACTAATTTTCTGCCTGTGATTTAGCGGAAGGGGTAACCACCACCACCCCCCCCCCCCCCCAATTTTTTTTTTTAATGAAATGTTAAAAATACTCCTACTATTTTAATATTATTCCGAAACAACCACCAACCCTAATTTATTTGTTATTTCGGAGCTACCCTAGATATGTTTTATTAATTTATTTTCTTCTTTGAGTAATATTATGGTTATTTTTTATCCTTTTTTTAAAGTTACGTCATATTTATTTAAGCCAATAAATTATTAAAAAAAAATAAACCAGTTATGCCTCTCAAGTGTGTTTGGTGCAAAGGAAATATGAGAGGAAAGAAAAGTGAGAGAAAGGAAGGAAAGAAAAATGGGAAGAAGAAAATGTATTTAGCGATTATGTGTGTGTATATTATAATTTACTTTTTAAATTAAAAATTATTTAAAAAAAAATGAGTCTTACTTTTTAAATTTTTTTATCACACCTATCTTCTCTTTCTCTCATCTCTTCCATCCTCTCCCCACTCTTTTCATAAAAATGGATGGCCCCACTTTCATTTTTTCTCCTTATTTTTGACTCATTTCTCTTCCTGTTCACTTTTTCTTTCAATCAAACAATAGAAACATAGTATTACCCTCTCTTCTCCTCTTATTTTTCATCTAACCAAACATACCATCGATCAAAATGCTAGGCCCGCCCGTCGTTACCCGCACAATCAGTAAGTGATTGAGTGATATATATATATATATATACGTATATATATTATGCTAAAAAAAATAGATCTAATGTAGAGAGAATTGTATTTACCTAGATAACAGCATTGATCCAGGGGCTTCGCTGGCGCATGTCTAGTAAGGTTAATCAATGGAATCTAACCCAATTGGATTCTCATTAATAACAGCTTGTCCGTATAAATCTAGGAAAAGCAAAATTAAATCTGATTAATTGTTTTCCTCCCATCGGTACTCTGGAGCTTATGGTTGGTTAATTGATTAATGTAATTGTTCACACCCAAAAATTAAATAAATTACGTGCATAAAACTTGACAGCGGATACAACTTAAACAGTTACTTTTCTTCTTCTCTCTTTTCTTTTTTTTTTTTCTCTCTCCATTCTCTCATTTATTTGATTTCATTTTGACTGACAGATATTCTCATATCATCTATTCTAGACATGTTAGTTTGGAGTGTGACAATTAATTAATTTTGATTTATGATGCATAAATTTAATTTAATTAAATTAATTTTATAAATTTTATACTTTAATCTAAATCATAAAAATGTTAAATATTAATTTTTATTATAGAAGGTGGTAATATAATTTTTGGACAAGTTCCAAGAGAGTGAAACATAATTATCTACTTAAAAAAAATGGTCACAGTTATCAATTTAGAGGGAAAATGACAATTATTTAGTGAAAGGAACAAACAATTAAATTATTGCCTCATTTGGGGCACCATCCAAGTTCACTTGGAATTAAGGTGTTGTTATAAAAATAATTGATATCATACAAAAGTAATTAGAATCAAATCTTTTGTAAATCTAAAACCATATCTGAGTCTGAGAGGAAATATATTAGAAATCAACACCAATAATTATATATATGGACCACACACCCGCGTGCATGTAGTAGAGTGGAGGTGTGATGATCAGATTAATTCAAGTTGATGAATTTAGGTTCCATGGTCCCCTACCCTCTATATCAATCTTCCATTATTAATGTATAAAATTTTGCATTAAATATACATCCAAAAATAAATAAATGAAATAATTACACAATATATATGTGATCTAAATTGGTCCCCTCAAATTGATAGTGATTCAATTACTCTTCAAATAGGAATGCTCTACTTGAAATATGTATCTATATATACACACATATGGGCACACACGCATATATAAATATAAGATAAGATATGCCAACATCCAAAATCAAAATATTTTTCATATGTTGAAATCTTCATCAAAAGCTTATGCAAGACATTAATTTATACAATATATATGTAGGACTTAATCTTTCACGAATAGTTAAACATTATCTTATACTAAATTAATTTAATTTGAAATACTGGGACCATATTACGATATTAGGTTGACCAAATTTGAGACATATATTTTTGAGGTGTTTGATTTATCAACAAATACCCAAAAAAAAAAAATTAATTTTTATCAATTTCACCCAATTAAATTTTATCACATATTATTTTTACATTAATATTTTTTATCTCCTTTTGTCACATGAACACCACCAATTATTTTATCAGGAGGAAGAGATTGCCCTTTAAATTAGCGTCCATTTGTGTCAAGAGGGATGAGTTTAGCCCAAAGGAAATCACCAAGCAAAGTA
>JAVXUM010186348.1:0-10882 GCA_035590655.1 Pouteria glomerata
TCAAAATTTCTCCAAATAAAAATTCCCCCCGCGGGAATTGGTTCTCCAAAGAATTCCTAAGGCACTCCTCCCAGAAGGATCCTTATGGATTGATTCAAAATTTCTCCAAATAAAATTCCCCCCGCGGGAATTGGTTCTCCAAAGAACTCCTAAGGCACTCCTCCCAGAAGGATCTTTATGGATTGGTTTAAAATTTCTCCAAATAAAATTCCCCCCGCGGGAATTGGTTCTCCAAAGAATTCCTAAGGCACTCCTCCCAGAAGGATCCTTATGGATTGGTTCGGAATTTCTCCAAAATAAAATTCCCCCCGCGGGAATTGGTTCTCCAAAGAACTCCTAAGGCACTCCTCCCAGAAGGATCCTTATGGATTGGTTCAGAATTTCTCCAAGTAAAATTCCCCCCGCGGGAATTGGTTCTCCAAAAAAAACTCCTAAGGCACTCCTCCCAGAAGGATCCTTATGGATTGGTTCAGAATTTCTTCAAGTAAAATTCCCCCCGCGGGAATTGGTTCTCCAAAAGAACTCCTAAAGCACTCCTCTCAAAAAGATCCTTATGGATTGGTTCAAAACTTCTTTAAGCAAAATTCCCCCCGCGGGAATGGTTTCTCCAAAGAACCCCCAAAGCAATCCTCTCGGAGGGATCCTTATGTCTGGTTCAAGATTTTTTCCAAATTCAATTCTTCCACGAGAATGTGCTCTCCCAAAAGCTCCCTAAGGTAGTCATCTCAGGAGTTCCTACGGGGATTGAAGAGATTTCTCCAAAGTACTTTCCCCCCTTCCCGCGAAAGTGCATTCCTTCAGGAACCCTTGGGGTATCCTTATAAGGATCCTTCCTACTCCATAATTAATAGTTTCCTTAAACGAAATTACCAAAGGCATGCATAATTACTCATTTGCAACACCTGAGCGTTTGCCGCGGATATTTTCCCGCGGGTACTCTCGGAGTTAATCTTCTGCCGCGAAAAGGTTTGGCGCGGGGCTTAGCCGCGGCCAATGGATATTGTTAGAACTTAATCCAATGCATTTCAAACGAAAAGGAAGTATTTACACAAACATGGCATAATGAATTTCATTAACAATGAGACATTCATATCAAAAGAAATTGCACAAAAGGAAAGGAAATTGAAACACACTTTCCAAAACATCTTTTTCTTTTCATTCATAAAAGGCTTTCCATTTACAAAAATCCACTTTCTCCTCTAAGAAATTTTCCTATCTCAACATATTCCTAAAAATCCTTAGATCCGGGGACCAGGTGGTGGCCCCAAGATTTTCCAGAGCTTGGGCATGATCCGACAATTTCTGGCGATTATCTTTCAAGCCTTGCAGATATTTTTCCGTTTTCTCAATTTCAGCCTCGATCTTCTGTACTTCTGCCTTCACTTGGGTAGCTTGAATGGAGCGGCGGGCTTCCTGCAGACTAGCCTCCAACCAACAAGTATCCACGCGGCCAAAATGAACCGCGTTCAGACCCTGGCACAACAAGTTGATTTCCTCAAGAGATAAATCTTTTAAAGGTTTCTCATCTAGACTCTGCATAAGCGTACCTAGGAATTGGAAATTCATTACTCGGACAAAGCGAGCCTAATTTATCATTCCTTCAAATATATGGCCGCGGTAATCATACAGCTCATGAAGAAAAGGCAAAAACACTGAAAGCACTCCGTCAAACAACTCCTCTTTGCTAGGCAATGTTGAAGCAGCTCTGGGAATTAAACTTGGTGTTGTCATCATACTTGGAGCGACATTGGATGTTGCCATGATACTTGGAGTAAAACTGGGTGGTATGATGGGGATTGAAACATTAATGGAGGCGAGCATTTGTCGCGGGGAGTGCCCAGGGTCTAATGAAGCCGTTTTCCCTGCACTACTGCGAGGCTCGATTCTTCCCTCGGTACCTTGAACGGTCTTGCCCCCCGTGGGTGATTCATCTTCATTCCCACTTGGAGTGGCGAATTCACATTCAATGAAGCTTGTGCCCACATGCATAGAAATTTCAGGAGTTTTTTGCGGAATGACACCCTCAAAAGCGTCCCTTGAATTGTCATCACTACTGGAACTTTCTGTTCCGACTCGTGACGTTTCTCCACCTACCTTAGAGTCATCAGCCTGTTCCTTTGAAGAGCCAGCAAGTGACAAGGGGTCAAAACCAATGGCCGCGGCAGAAACCGTTTCAGGAATAACCGGTTGTGATAGGGATGGCAGGGACAAATCTGTGGCAATTTCTGGTGTCTCCTCCACACTAGCTCCTTCCAGAACAGGTTCAGAAGAAATCAAGTTAGCTGAGATAAGATCAATGTTTTTGCTGGCTGCCGCGGCTGTGAGAGTTGTGTTCACATCGACCAACACTTCTTGAGGAACTTCTTCATCTGAGTCCTCGCAAGCCTTAGTTCTTTTAAAACTTCTCCTTTTCGAGGAGGATGATCGATCACTGGCCTGAAAATGGACAAGGAAAATAAGACAAGGCAGAATACGCGGGAATTTGAAAGACGAAGGTGTAATCGCAAAGTATCTTTCTAACGCGTTTCTTAGAGAGCGCTTTCCTGGAATCCTCCGCGGCTTGGTTTAATGAATGGGGTGTATCTTCATCCAAATGAGCTATCAGAGTGGCCTTAGAAGAAATTCCATTGGTAGCTATACCAGGGATGATATTCAAAATTTTGTTGAAGCGAGAAATAACGGACCCGCGTGAATAAGACCCTTTAACTGGGCAGAGTAAGGGATCGTCTCTTAGAATGTAAGGAACTCTGATGGTTGTGGGATTGTCACGGACAAGCCGTTCAAAGAGTGTCAATTGATGATACCACCAGTTGCCACCCGCGGGAGACCATACGCCTTCTCGCGCGGCACTTGGAATAAAGCGACAGTTGAATAGAGTTAGTAAAATTTGTTGATTCCTGATGAAGAATTGAGATAAACTTTCTGAAGGGGACTTCAACTCGCTGCGGTGAGGGGAACATTGGTCGAAACCAAATTGGCGAGCCACGCGGTGGGGACTATAAGCTACCGCGGAATATCCGTCATCGGTTAAGGCAGGAAGACATTGAGGGACAGCCCACGCGGCCCAAAGGAAGATAGAAGGGTCAGTTGGAGGCATTCCAGAATTCACTGAAACATCTTCTTCAAAATACCAAGGTATGGCCTGAACGCCAATTAAAGGCTGAGAATAGGGCCTCCAACGAAACTCTTCTACACGATCAATAACAGAGGATAACTTCTTGCCTAAGCCAGCTCTAGACCAACGTGCTGAGCGCGGTACGTGTGGATTTTCTTGCTCGTCACCTTCACTGTCTGATCCAGCGAAGTGACTTGGTTTTGGAGCAAATTTCTCGAACCTCTCGAATAACCACATTTGCAGAAAGGGAGTGGCAACATATGTCGAAATGTCGTAGCGCCCAACAGAACGTTCCATGCCTTTATTTATCAAATCAAAACGGTGAAACAAAGTTCCTAAAAACAGAGGGCCCAAAGAAATTTTCTTGCCCAAACTCAAAGACGCGGTAATGCGAAAAACATGACTACGGACTCCGTCTGCGAGAGGCCGTTCAAAGATATGTCGAGACAACCATGCAGCAAGGTACGCCGCGAGATGATGAGGGCTATTAATCCCGGGGCCATCGACATAGTCTCCTGTTCCTCTGCAGGGATTCAAGTAATCTTTCCACCAATAACGCATCCAACCTTTAAACGTCGCGGTCAGCTTTGCGGTTACCATTTTTGTCAAAGAAAGACCCCAGGTTGTTCTGAACAGAATGGGCCTCCAGGAAAGCATCCATAATGGTTCTTTCTTCAGGAGTTTCTGTGACAAGGATTATGTTCTCCTCGCCCCAAGTAGGCAGGTTCATCAGCCCGGCAACATCTTCCAGTGTGGGGACGATTTCACCATATAACGTTATGAAAGTGTGGGAATATGTGCTCCATCGCGATAAAAGAGTCTCGATAGCTAAAGTATTTCTTGAAATACGCAAGTTCGATGAGCTCTTCACTGCTTCAAACACATTGACTTTCTTCAGTATCCTCCTGAACTTAGTTTGGGACAGAACCCAATCGGACCATGGCTCCATTCCTTCGAAGGGAGCTACGTAGTTCAGAAAGTGGCAGAAGGAATAAGGGTACTCCCCTTTTACAATTTTGAATCGCGGCACCGAAGATGATGGTATATGAATCTCATTCTCCGCGTCTGGAGTTAACAAGTAGGTAGGATTATGAGACGCGCTCTTCGACGAGAAAATTGCCTTCTGATCCCAAAAGGTATCTCCCTGGAGAAATGGGGCACGGAACCACTCATCTTCCGCGGGAACCACCGGGACCAGCTGGTCGGTGCCACACTTGAATTTTAATCTTGCAACATCAGAAGGAATTTCATAACCTACTTCTACCCTTGCACCCGAAGCTAGGGGTACGGCTGAGGATGAATGTTCATGAATGCTTGCCATTGTAAAAGGGATTTTAGATGATCTAAACAAAAAGAAGAGATCCGGAGACGGATAAATAACAGAGACGAAAATGAAGACGATGAAGAAAAGATTAACGGTACATACGTATCTATATATATACACAAACCTTTACACAGTCGTTGATTCAGTCTTCTTCGACGAGTTAGGGTTTTGCTCTTCGCCAAACGACAAACTCGAGATTTTCAGAAGATTCAAATAACTCGCCAAACCGCTATTTATATTTTTGTGCTTACACGCAAAACGAGGCGGGGCAATGAGTACGAAGTATTCGAAGAGACACCACGAGCAGCTGAGTGACGGCGCAGTTAATACGCAAACGGTTAGAAGCGTTAAATGGGTTAGGGTTTGAAAATTACCCTGTTCCCGCGGCAACCCAACTTCGCGTTTTCAGAAAATCATCAAGGAAAGTCTGGGCATCGTTTTAAAGGGAATCTTTGAGGTACCTAGCTTGAGAGAAGAGTTTTTATCCAATGATTAGGGGGGGACACCCCCGCGGCGAGTGTCCCCGCGGCGACTCTCCCATGGTGATTCTCCAGAAGCAATTCTCCCGCGGGAAGTCTCTCAGCAAACTTAAATTTTGAAACACTTGCCCAAGTACATACTCAACATTTATCTCTATGTACGCGCATTGCTTCATTAGCAATACAGGTACAAGGGGACATTTGTGGGTACCTGTGCCGCGGGAGCGCGACTCCTGAGCAGCTGTCTTCCCGCGGGGCGCTTCCTGAGCGTCTTCCTAGCTAAGTGGAAGTTAATCTTCCCGCGGCAAGCGTACTGCCACGGGTATATCATAACCCATCCGTGGGTACTTTGTCCCTGGACTTGGAACAAGGTTCAGGAACTCCCTTACGACTCTCCTTAATACACGGGATCTTCGGGGATTCAGTGGATTGGAGGCTGGAATCAGAGACTGTTGGACTCCGTCCAACCAATCTAGAGAGAGAGAACACATTAAATGGGCAACCTTTGCCATCCCCTAGGTACGATGAATCAAGGCCAATGCATGCACCATGCATTGAATGCCTTGCGTTCTCGCTAAAACTCTCCTATAAATATAGAACCCATATCTCCGGAGAAAGGGTTGTTGCTGTTATTGTTATTCATTCACCCTACACTCTCTCTCTCTTGTTTCAGATTGCTCTGGTTCCCATTCCACCGGACTCCGGCGATCCTGTCGTTGTTTGATACTCAGTATAATTCCCGGAAACAACCCCAATTCACCCAAACACTAACTAATCATCAAAATGGCATGTTTCACTTATTAGCGACTCTTCCCAGCTTTAGTCTATTATCCAAATTAGACTAATAAAATTAGTCCATAGCAATAACTCTTTTTTAAAATCTCTTATACTTAACGGGAGAACCAGTAGAAATCAATGGCTGGTGGAGGTGACAGCGGCAATGGTATTTTGAAGACTTCACTAACAAACTACCACTCCCGAACTCGCCATTTCTTCTAACCAGAGAAAACTACCGAGAATTGCCATCATGCCCATGCTCACGATATCATGCAAATTTTAGACAAACAAAATGGGAACAACCATTATTATAAACCTAACCTGGGAGTTGTTGCAGAATTTTTTTTCCAAGACCCACAAATTCCATCACCACCCTGTAAGTCCGGAACCATCAAGATTACCCGCCTCTGCAGGACCTTCCCCATCAACTCACTGCCACCGCCACCGCCGTAACTACAGCCTCAAACTTGTCATTTCTATCCACCATATCTGAAGAATTTCAGATGAATAGAATGGAAATAGCCATTTACTCATTATTAAACTCATTGTTGGAAGATAAATTTAATTTTTAAAATTGTTAGAAGATAAACTTGATTTTAGATTGCATATTCTAGTATATTCTACACACATTAAGTTAAAGAGTCCGTAAACTCGGTGATGTAATTCAACTATGTACTTTTAAGGGTCAAACATAATTCATGCATGTATGTGAAAGGTTGAATGGGGATGAATAAACATAGGTAAGTAAATATTATTAGGAAGCCTACATAAATATACTTATTTAATTAAGTCAATGCAAAAAAGTTATGAACTGAAAAGTAAAGAAGTGGAATAAGAATAACAAGTATGTGTCTTTGCACTTCTCTCCCTAAAGTGTTTTTAGTATATTGGCAAACTAGTTTCTAACAAGAGTTAGTAAAGTCCTCCACTTATGTCCAACAAAAATCATCTTTAAGTGGCAATTGAATTAGAATAAACATAAAAGTCCGAAGTTTCAATAACATGGCAAAATTCAAATTCAGTTATCAGAATCTAAAAGTTATATTTACCAAAATGGTAGCACCATAAATGCTCAAACAAAATTCTTGGATAAAAAATGGAAGGGGGGGACAGAGAACATAACATCAAGAATTAGAACATAAAAAAAGAAAAGTAACACACAACAGTAGCTCACACTAAATCTAGACCAATGATTAGATATTAAAGCTAAAAATATACTGAGGTTCTCCAAACTAAATCTCAACGACCCTCAATTTAAATTTCAAATTCAAATTAAACCCAGAAGTTTGAAAGTAAATTCATATACGAGATTTATATGTTTATCATAATGCTACTTTTTGCCTCAATTGCACTATAAATGTAACAGGCCGGGAACAACGCTGTTTACAGATATTGTCTACTTTGAACTAGGCAATATTTGTAAGCAGCGTTGAAAGTAAATAAAACTTATACCAAAGTCTATTCGTAATATTATAATCACTATTAGAGCATTTAACAATTGACCCTCATTCTCATATGAAGTAACTACATCATAATATATCATCATCATAAGCATAAATGCAGTCATACCTCGGTGACATTAACCAAAATTTATGTAACCGAAATAAACATTCATATCGTGCCCTCACTCTGGCCACATAATTAATACACCAATAACTAAATTCTCATTTAAGAGAATTTACACACAATCATTATCATCCACAGTATAGACTGGATTTAGGTCACTCATGTTTCAGCTACCTACGTATCCCATCTTGGGAATCAAGTCTCTGTAGTTTATATATTCCCATACCGTCCGTCCCGGACAAATTAAGTTAGGAACGTGACAATAAAGCTATCTTTTTAAGTTTGGAGTCTGACTTAAATAAAGTCAAAAGCATATTTTTGTGTTTAAGAATTTTTTTATTTTTGTTTGTTAGGATTCTTTACAATTATAAAAAAATGTCTAAGATTATCTCTATTGTAATCTTATATTCTTGTAACTTTTTATTTATATTTTATTATAGTAAATCATTATAACTCCCGTGAAAGTATGATTAAGTAAATTAGTTTAATTTGAAATTACATAAATTTCTATATTTTATTCTCTTTTTACTTGTAGTTATTTTTTATTCTTCTTTGTTTTCGATTGTGTGCATTTGCTCATAGGTTTGAGCGTAAGAATTCTAACGCTACCTAGTTGGAGAGTCAAGAAACTAACCCTCTATCCGATCATAAGAGAACCGTCCGATCCCGCGATCGGCCTCCTCTCCCGCTGCTGTTGGATTGCTCTCTCCCTGCTCCTACAATAAGACTGTCGGCCGGGCTATATTCGGCCGAAAGCCCCTCTGATGCTTAAGTTAGATTCTTTTTAGAGAGCCAAAATAGAGAGAGTTTTTATAGCAACGTAATTGAGATATTCTCTTGCCTACATTCTTCTTGTTCTTCTGGTGTATATATACATCCTTTGGCACGTGTCGTTCTTCATCAGAAATTGATTCCGGCCCAGGTGATTGAGACGCCAAATACGCCGTGGTCAGCGCTGAACCAGTAATTTGGTGGTTGATGGGCGGCGTTATCAGAACGCCCACAGGCCCAGGCACAGTATACCTTCTAACCAATAAGAGACCAGCGGCGGCAGCTTTCCCACCAACCACCCTCTTTCCCAGAAACCCTTCTAAACATGGCAACCGGCCTACGTGTGTGCCACGCATATGCCATGTAAGACTACCTCCTCCAATTGCCCCCTAGCTCTTATATGTGGGCGATATTCGGCGCACATGCAAAAGCTCGGAAGTGGTTTGATGCTCAGGCTTTGCTAACATGGTCGGACTATCAGAGTTGCAAGTGCGCGTGAGGATAGGGTTTTTCGATGGACTGAGAATGCGGGGGCTAAGCGCATTGATTAGGTGCGGCTATCCTAGCCTTCCCGTCGCCCCCTACCCTGGCTTTAAATGCGCGCCGTACGGGCATGCCGAGGGTTTTGCTGACAATAAATGACACCCGCCGTCTTTTCGTCTTCTGTCGTTTCGAACACCTATTATACATACCCTTTCCGCTACGCCCGGGGATTTTTTCGCGTTTGCAGAGTTCCACAAGCTTTCTCTCCTCCCTTCTCTTGAATCGATCTTGTTTGCGGCTCGACCGAAGCTTCTACCGTCGGTTCATTTTTAGATAAGTGTTACCTCTCTCTTCTAGTGTTGCCGTTTACC
Organism: Pouteria glomerata; assembly: GCA_035590655.1. NCBI lineage: Eukaryota > Viridiplantae > Streptophyta > Magnoliopsida > Ericales > Sapotaceae > Pouteria > Pouteria glomerata. The sequence goes on from JAVXUM010186348.1 coordinate 8,887, forward strand.
TTTGTTTGGCGGATGGGGAAGTGCCAAAATGCCCTTAGGAAACCGGGGGGACTCAGGGCTTTTAGGGATAGACATCAAATCCCTGACACAGTCGAATTAGCCTTGCCGGAGGTCGATGATTTCAATTTTGCGAAAAATAGGGGATCCAGTTGGACGAGGTGGCCGTTGGTGGCCATAGAAGAGTGTGAGGTCACTCTTCCTATCCAACTGCTTGTTCGGACGTTCCTCTCTATACTGGGAATTTGTCCCGCCCAGTTGGCCCCTAATGGGTATAGGATTTTAGTGGGAGTTATCGAGTTAAATAGGATCTTAGGAATCAACGTAGGTCCCCATGAAATATTGCATTGTTATTCTGTTACTCCTTCGAGGAGGGTCGCTATTACCTAAAATGCCAAGCACAAGACAACCTGGTGCATGCTCTTCCTGATTCGAGCAAGAATCTGCTGGACGACCACATCATGGTCGGAGGGGAGCGGCAGTGGCTACCAGGGGAAGACAGGTTTCAAGGAGTCCAGAACACTATGGGGAGAGTAGGTAGTGACCACCAAGCCTCAGTACTTTATTTTTGTTCCATCTTGCTCTGTTCGGCCGATGGCTAATGTTCTATTTCCTCCTTCCTTTCCGCAGATAAGAATTTTAACAAGAGGTTCATCAATCCGCTCAGCGTGAATTTTGGCGACGTACACGCAATCCTTTCTTACAAAGGGCAAGGTTCGCTGAGAGGCTTAGTTCGGACAGCTCCGCTCTTACTCGGCTACCGACCGACTCACCGGAGTTATACGGCGTTGCCGAACGACGTCGAAGAAAGTCGGATCAACGAACTTGTCGATTCCGAGGACTTCCCGGTAGGAGTACTTCCATCAGTGACCGTAGCCGTCCCTCCCCCTACCTCGGACGTCATGCCGCCAAGGAATTTGCTTGCCACCATGAAGAAAGGACCCAGTGCTAAGGCTCCAAAGGAAACCAGCAAGAAGAGGAAGAGATCCCCGCCGCCGCCGCCGCCGCCACCGCCAGCACCGTCAAAGAGGCGAGCCATGCCATCCGACCAACCTTCGGGCCGCAGCAAGCTGTCGACCGCTGGCGAAAAGACGTCCTCGGGTCGCGGCCCGCGGGAGTTCGTGATCAACCCAATGATCGGAGAGCAGTCAATTACTGTTGAAGACTCTGCCATCTCCGATCAGGGTGTGGCTATGTCAATTGCCAATGCTGTCACGTTTTCGAAGGATCGGGAGGAGAAAATCAATCTGAACGACGAAGTCTGGTTCTTTCAGTCCGTTCAGTACTCGTTGTTGGTAAGTTCGGATCTTTTGTTAATTCTTCTTTTTACTTTTTCGTTCCAACTGACTTTCTTTCGCTCCTGCAGGCCACCGAGTTCTTCAGTGACGCTTCGAATGACTGCAGAAGTCTGAAGACTTTCAACGTGTCCGAGCTGACAAAGCTGAGGATAACATCAAATCGGTCTGTGCCCAGAATGAAGACCTTTTGGAAAAGGTGAAGTGGCTTGAATCCGATCTTGATTCGATGAAAAAGAGGATGGACGCGGCCACGAGAAGGGCAGCGAAGCCCGAGGCAGTTCTGGAGGAGGAAAAGAAAAATGCTTACTCGGATGGATACGAGGACGCCGGGGACGAGTATCAAAAATAAGTATTCATCATGGCTAATACTTATTACCGCAACAACTGGGTCGAGGCGTTAAAGAAGATGGAGCAGCCGCCGGAATCCGAGCTTTACAAGTCTTTTACATGGCCGAAAGACGAGCCTGAATTCCTTCCTCAAGAAGACAATGACGACGAAGAAACCATATCTACCTTGGTGAAGAACGCCGGGAAAAATGCGGGGAGCCCAACTGCTGGGAATTTGATCGACTTGTCCGGTCATGGGGAAGATGAAACCTCAGAGCACGCTGGTGACTGATCGGATATAAGATATTTGATCTTTCTTTTTGTTTCTGTTTTTAAGGATGTTTTTGTACCAAATTCGTCTCCTTTTTTGTAAC
>JAVXUM010186365.1:0-10882 GCA_035590655.1 Pouteria glomerata
CGACTGGTAACATAGAAATAAAATAATAAAAAGTAATTTTCGTTTTAAATAAAATAATGACCAAATGTTGCAGCTCGACCGGTGACCGCCTCCAACCGTCGTCGACCAAGGAATCACCAACGGAAAACGGTAACGTGCTGCTACATTGCACGAAAGTCATCACCTATGGAGCCACGTCGACACTGTACGGTTAGGTGTCGCTCCCACAGGTGTCAGTTATTTTTATATCCTTATCTAATCGGAAAACCTAACCGATAAGGCGGGGTCCAGATATTACATGCTGTGGGGGGGACCACTTCAGTTCAACGGACAACCCGCGTATTAAACGCGTGGACCCTACGAAACGCCACGTGGCAATACGTTATGCAGAGGACGGTGTCTCTCCACGTGACTAAACTAGCGCCTTCTAGGCGAGCTCTTTTTTTTTTTTTTTTTTAATTTATGGAGTATTTATTTTACTGAAAAATTTTAAAAAAAATTTAACAATTTTTAAAAGTTATTTATTTTTTATCTCACTGCACAAATTACGAATTTATAAATTATCTCATTTTATTTTACTTTTGATTAAACCAAACACTCCTTAATTTGGATTTGCGTGACTTGCGTCACCAATGAAGATTTAGATAACGTACTTAATAGGTAAGGATAATTCTAGGAATTTTATAGTAAAATTTGATTTATGGTGCGTTTAGAGTCTAAAAAAAAATTAAAAAAAAAATTCAACGAAAGTAATTGATGTGATGTAAAATTAATATGTAACAAAATATGATTAAAAAATTTTAAAAAATATTTAAATTTTTTGATTTTTTTTTTGAGAGTCCACGCGAGCCCTTGACAAAAATGCACGCAGTTGTATTTTAAAGACTAATGACTTGCTTTTACACGAATATTCTATAATATTCTGTTTATTTTTTTTTTTTCATTAAAACATTATTCCACGATATCTTGTAATACACATGTATTGACTCTAATAATATAACTAAAATTTGACCTAAAACATTGGCTATCATTCCGCCATGATTGACGACTCATTAATACATATGAGTTATGTTTAATTAGGGAATCAAAGGATGAGTAATAATTAAAATTTGGCGTAAAATATAAATTACCATTTCGTCGTGATTAATTCTGAGTCATTAACACATATAGATTATATTTAATTAGGGAATTAAATAACAAGTAATAACGTAAGATAATATATAAATTTTTTTTTTGATAATTAATATAATATATAATATTGTTATTAGGTAAAATTATTTGTTTTTATGTTTAGTTGATTGTATATAAGGTGAGATAAAAAAAAGAAATATAATTTCATATGATATATGACAAAATATAATTTTAAATCTTTAGATTTTTGTAGAAATCAAATTGAGGGTAAGGCATCTCACCTAATACCTATCCCCCATTTTGGGATATAAATTTTAATTCAAAGCTCTAATAATTCAAATCAAATATAGAACTAAAGTTAATTTGATTAAAAATTATAAATTACGTCTCTAATCTTTTAACCATATTTGGTAAATAAATATATTTATCCTGTGATATTGGCTTTATAAATCATTAGATCAAAATCAAATGATTTATGGTAAAAATAAATTTAAAAATTTTGACTTTAAAATTTTAAATTTATTTTTATTATAAATAATCTAATTTTAATCTAACAACTTACAAGGCCAATGTCATGAAACTAACATTCTAGTAAATATTAGCTCCCCGCTTCGTATTGTGAGAGTCTCATGTACTAACAGTATTGATTGAACAACCGTATCACTTGGGGGTTAGAAGGCTTTGAAGTGCAAATTAAAATAAATTTCAACAATCGAATTGCATTAATTAACAGTCATAATTTAATTGCATTTCAATCAAATACTGTGTTAATTGCATTCTAATCAATTTCTTTTTTACCCTCACTTTTATTTTAAAATTAATTTTAAGTAAATTAAATCAAAACTGTTAAATTATTTTACAAAAAATCAAAATCGTTAATTAATGCACTTTACCTGCTCAAATACATTTTTATACTTCATTCTCGTCGAATCCATCACTCCACATTTTTTTCTCAATGGGTGTAATATTTTTTGTCTAAGCGTGGCATTGCTTACTCATATATTGGAGAAAAAATTCAATTTAAATTCTTTTAAGCGATTGTCTGTCCAATTCAATTCAAAAAATGCTGAAAAATAAATTAATCTTTGAATAAACAAATTATAAAAAAAAAAAATATAAAACCCTTCTCAATCATCTCTACCTTTTAGATCTTATATATATTATATACATATTATTTGAAAACTAATTCAAATTTATACAAAGTAAATAATACTAACTTCATTTAAGAGAATTGTTATTGCATTAGCTTGCTTAAAGTATTTGATTAGGATTTGTTTGTTAAAATATTAAAAATTTTCAACTTTCAACTTTTTCTAACTTTTTTTTTTTTTTTTTTTATCAAAATTTACCAAATACATAGTATCCTTCCCACCTACAAAATCACCCATTTTTACTAATTTTTTTTGTAACTTTTATAAATTTTTACCAAACACATAAAAAATATATATATATAACCTTTGACAAATGACTAAAAATTTTCAAAAATTAACAAAAATTTGTCATCAAAACATGTTCTCAATATATAAAATGGAGGTAGAATTAAAAACTTTTCAAAATAAAATTATTTTCAAATATATTTTTTTTTTAATTAAATTGTACTGACCATCATCCAAAACGTAACTCTATTGAGAATATTGATGTGTGGAAAATGTGCGACAGGAGTTGAATTTCTCAATGTTTCTGGAAATTTCCATCTCTCTCTCATGGTGATCCTCAATCATTCGTGTTCACCTGCTTTCCAATTATGATTCGTATCCATTCTTTCACATTTTTTTTTTTAAAGTAAAATAAAATAAATAATAATGGAAACAAAACATTATCGTTCCATCCACAAGTTAGGCTTGTAGTTTGACACCTAGCTAGTAGCTTACTTTTTTTTTTAATTATTTTCTAGCTATTTTTTTCATCTTGTATAATTTAATTTTCCATCAAAATTTATTTCTTTTTGATAACTAATATGCATATTATCCACATTCATTGAAAAAAAAACACACACACACATCAAATTACATGTGACAAAATTCAATTATTTTTTTAAAATCAAATTTCACTGAATTTTGAATTTTTCTATTCTTAAGCACTTCTTTTTGTAAATTTTTTTAATGGATATGAATAGCATGTCTAAAAACTATTAAAAAAGGTTAAAAAAAAGTTACGGTTAAAAAAACTTTCCAGCTATTTCTGCAGTTTTTTTTTTCATCTTATATGACTTTTTTTACAAAAAAAATAATTTATTTAAAAAATATAACCTTTATACGTGTTATTTGCATTTATAAAAAAAAATTAAAAAAAATTCACATCCATTTTAGTAAAAATTAGAACAAAAATCAACTTGTTTACTTTTTTTTTTTTTCAACCAAAACAGATTGTTTTTACCCGAACAAATATGAATTTTTCATTTTTCATTTTTTTAACAAGTCAAAATCTACATTTTCTAAAAATAAAAATCAAATTTTGCTAAAAAGAAAAAGCTATATAAGACGGCGAAAAATCGCTACCAAAAAAGCTGGAAGCTTTCTATTGGCAGCTATTTATTTATTTATTATTATTATTTTTTTTTTTTTGTAATCGAACAAAGCCAAAGCCTTGTTATAAAACACTTGTAACCTCTTTTCTCCACCACTAGACAGCATAACATCTAGTATAAACTAATTCATTCACTCTTCTGCAGCTGGCAACTTATCATCAAGAAGAAATTCCTATAATAGAAAATGAACAGTAAGACAATAAATAAAACATGAAAAATAAAGTTGTTTAGTTTCCATTTTTTGAGATTGTGACCACTACCAAAGCAAGAACGTGTTCCCAAATGAACTAGAGGTCGAAGTAAAAAAGAAAAAGAAAAATGTGATGGAGAAACAGGTTACTAATGATGATGATCATGTAGCTAAGTCTGAAGAACAAGAGTCTTGCCAAGAATCATGTCATCTGTGGAGAAATCAGCCTCTTTCCTGAATGTTCCCCTGCCAAAGTCCAGGTTGTAAGAGTCTGCCAGACCTCCGACCAGGTCGAATTCTGGTTTCCATCCGAGCTCCCTCTTTGCCTTTTCAACGGATGCAAAGAAATGCTGCATTTTTTTTTACCATGACAAACTATATTAATTCTTAGCAAGAAAAAGTGCAGTATGCGCATGGCCCTCTGTTTATATATTACCCTGTTTATATATTACAATCATTCAAAAGTATTAAACCTCTTACAACGAGACCATCTGATCAACCATATATATATATATATCGATCACATGTATCCAACGGTGTTCCAACGTTTTCAAGAATCTACCTTCACTGAATATTCAGTGAAAAGTCATCTATAATTTTGTCTGATACGGAAGTTACATTGCCAACTCTTCTACATTCAACCAAAATCCTTGTTTTTCTTTCTTTTCCCCTTTATTTTGGTGTTTGGGGGCTGCATTCGCTATGAAGGAATTGCCACAGCAGTCTTCAGGATAATGGTCAATTCTATGTATAAAATGTAATTAGATTTCTTTTCTAGCCACCACAAGACCATTGCGATTATATTGATGGGAAAGGGCAACTATAATATTCCCTTTTTCTTTTTTTTTTTTCTCCTTTTTTTTTTTGTGTCCTCAGAATAGAGATCAATATGAAATGAAAATTTCAATTAAAGTTTCTTAGTAGATCTTTCTACCAAAATATTAATCAATTAAAACAGTTCTGTGGTAAAGATTATTAATAGCTGTTGTGTGGAAGAATAGATCATCCCTTAATGATTTCTAATGAGTAGCTAATAAAATCGTAAATAGTTTCATGTACCCAATAATAGAATTTTAATGCACGCATCTACTCTACCTGGTCACGAAAGGGAAACGCTTTCTTTTTACCAAAATCATATTCCTTTGGGTTATAGTGAATAATCTCGGGCTCCGGGAATCCAGCAGCCTGAGGGAAATACAAAACGAGTTACTTCATCTTCTAGAAAATAATTTCTTATTTATTCCCGTAGACACACTGGAAAAATTACCTTCGCGCACGCCCTTGCTAGTCCATCAAATGTGACATTTTTTTCTCCAGAGATGTTGAATACTTGCTTGCTGGCTTTTTCATTGCCGAGAACTTGAATGAAAGCCTTTGCCAAATCCTAGAAATTTTTCAACTGAATTCTATTAGAGATCCGTCTTACAATAAGTTTAAGGGATGTCAAAATTACCCGCACCCGACGGATACCCGCTTCACCCGCCCCGTTCGGGGAAAATATGGAGACATTAATAAAGGAGACGGGGATGGGGATAGGGACGGGGACGGGGACGGGTATGGAGATTTTAAGATTTTCCCGAACGGGTACGGGAATTGGAACGGGTATGAGGGTCTCCACCCCGCCCCATACCGGTTTAAATATTTATTTATTAATTTATATACTTTTTTAAAATTAATTTAATTTATATATATATAATATATTTTTATTTAATATATATAATAATTTATAATATTTATTATATATAATATATAATTTATAATTATAATTATATTTAGCGGGTAAACGGGGACGAGGACGGGGAATTTATCTCTTAGTGGGGATAGGTATGGAAAAAATTTTTATACTCGCAATGGGGATGGAGATGGGTACGGGGATGGGTATTATTAAACGGGGACGGGGACAGGGACAGGAACGGGGAAGGCCATACTCGCCCCGTTGACATCCCTTAGTATGCTACGTGCATCTGGCCACAGGTGTCTAGCCACTAGCCAGTTAGAAGTAGAATGGATCACCAAGCTTAACATTAGAAATATCTGAAAGTTTTACCAGAGAAATAAAGAATTTTTTTTTTTTTGATTCAGTTGTGCCTGGAATTTTGTTACAGATACATTAGGATAAGGAGTTGCAAATATCCTAACCTTTACATGGCCAAGCTGAGTTATTTGCATGCCTGAATTGGGAATTGGAATTGGCCGACCTGCTTTCAACCGGTGGAAGAACCACTCTTCAACAGGGTTGTAGTTCAATGGGCCATATATGTAGACTGGTCTTAGAGCAGTCCAATTAACACCGCTTGATTCCAGTAAGCTCTCAGTCTCAAGCTTTCCCTTATGCCTGCTCTTTGGATCAACTGCATCAGTCTGTCATGAGACAGGCTTCAAGGAGTAAGAACAAGTGAGATGTAAAAAGGAAGTGCATGAACAAAGAGATGGAACAAGTTCTCTTCTACAATGCAACATCTTTTGCGGTATAAAGGTTCATGTCTCATCTCCAAGAAGTTAAGACTACAAAAATGATTCTGACATAGGAGAAGTTATTTGAATGTCAGTCGTGGTGAGACAGCCTCCATGATTTTGGTATTTGCGTGACTAAGTTTGTGAGAGGTTACTAGATGCATTTAAACATAGGAAGCCTGATGATGAAGTTTTAACATAAAAACAGGTTTCTGACAAGGGGAAGAATATTGAACATTTGCAAAAGTCTTTAATTAACAAGGTATCAGCTCAAGTTGTAGTACCGACATTGGAGGTGAAGCTGAGAATGATGATGATGGACCTTTAAACGAAAAAAACTGTTGGTGATACTGATAAGGGGAATGCTATTGAATGTCAAGAGTCTCTAGTTGATGAGGTCCCAGGTCACTTTTTGATTATTGATTCTGTGGATGATACAGAAGGATTTGGCAAAGATAAAGATATCGCAATTGAAGGTGTATTGAAAGTACTAAATGGTTCTACCCCAGATTTGTTACAGCCTGAAAAAGTAGATGAATGGGCCAGACAGCTATGCAAGCCATTTGTGACTCCTTAGATGGTTGTTAAGAAGGATGATCTTGTTCCTATTTCAGTAAAATGCGAAGATGGGTTCAGATGATGAAATTTTAAAGGAGATGTGGTTGGGGAAAAAAAAAGGGATAATGTTGTTTCTAGTATTACTACCAGTAACAAGGCATCCCAGATTTCTCATGGATAGTGATTCTTTTAATATTGAACGCAAGCGGTGTAGGTAACAAAAAGAAAAATCCCCATTCAAAGAATTTGATAAAATCATATCACTTTTGTTTGATTTCTATTTGAAGGGCTATTTGGGTATAGAAGATAGCATAGATCTTTGTAAAATGAGACTCGAATGGCTGGTTGTTGAAAAGGAAAGTGTCTGTGGTAAGGTTATAATGTGTGACATCATATTTATATGTCCATTACTATGACATATTTATATGTCCATTACTACGACAGTGCAATAAAATCTGAAACCGTAAGTATTGTAAAACAAAGTTATAGTCTCAAAGCTGACCTCAAAATGTGGTAAAAGGTCGGATTTGAGGTAAACCCCAGCAGAAGAGCAGTATATGTACCTGAGATTCAGCAGAATTTTGAATTACCATTGGAAAAGAATAGCATCAATTTCACCAATCTGTCCAAGACTCCAATTAGAGTGCAGGCCAGTATTTCAATTAGAGATTTTGCATTTCTTGATCGATGGAAGAACCTAAGTTACCCCTCGGTTATGTCCAAAATATGCAAATTATTGGTTCTTTATCTCATCCTTTATGCTTTTCTTGCTCAATTTAACTCTTCAATTGTTTGGTGTGCATTGCAAAGGAAAAACAGCCAAAAGTAAAACACTAGATTATAAATACCAAGGCACCATCCACCCTTATTGTCAAGTGGTTTTGCATAACTGCATGTGTTATGAAATTTGATAATGGATAACATATTCAAGATTAGGCATTCATCACTTACTGTTCTAGCTTTGGTAAAGCTTCCAATATAGGTGCCACTTCATCTGCTTCTCTTCCTGAACATATGCCAAAGAAATTAATTTAAAAAAAAAAAAAGACAACGACAACTTGATATACAAAAGAAAATAAACCTAAAAATAATTCTTTTATTGCACTCTAATGAAAGGGAAGTACGCATTCTGTGAATTGCATAAAACGTGGAGAAAGTTATGGCAATGCATACCATTTATGTCATAAACAACATTAAAGCCTTCTGCTGAGAGACTGGCTTTCACGAATTCAAAGTCCTTCCTGTCTCCTTTCAGGTGCAAGATCTACACTTGGAATACATTATTTCATTCCTCAAGAAAGGAATGTATGAAACTGATCAAGAAGGAATGAGAAGAGACACCATTCCAACAAGGCGAATATTGTTTTATTTGAATATATATATACACGTCATGGTTAATTACCTTGGAAGAAAAATCAGAAAAATCCTTGTCTGATTCACCAGGCAATTGCTGGGTGATAGGTGCTTTCCCTCTTGTGAACAGAGTCACCTGCATTATGACATGGACCTCATTTACAAAAATTAAAAGACATCGGTCATCCTCAATGTCAATTTGTCTAAAAATTTTCATGGCTTATAAGAAACATAAAAGAACTATGGGGAAAAAATAAGAAAAAGTTCAGTATATGCTAAAAAAGAGTGTAAAGAGATGGGTCATGCCTGATGGCCTTCTTTCACAAGAAGTCTTGACAAAAACACACCAATAAACCGGGTCCCTCCCATTATTAGGATTTTCTTGGTACTTGATGCAGTAACATGCAATCCTCCTTTTGGTTGCAATACCTTTCTTTTGTACTGCAGGCAATGAATATTAATAAATAGACAAACCGATCACAAACATGAAGCAAGGAAAGTGAGAGAAGAAAACAAGGTGCAGCGTGTGTGCTCCTTGAGTCATGTCGAGAGTCATACTGAACTTTCTTGACATATTCATCACAACTTATTTCTCAACTGCCAAAAGAACCTTTCACTGGAACTCTGATAATACTTTTTTTCTTTTTTTTTTTTTTTTTTCCTATAGAGCAACAATCAGCAAATTTTGCGTTCAGAAGAGGGAAATTTTTGTTCCAAAACACACGAACAGATGATGCCTCAATAAACAACTGATTTGTTTGCAAATAACATGGCACACTTCACATAGACAAAGCTCATTGAGTTCTTGATAGTCCAAATCAGTGATCAAGCCAGGCATTTCAGTAATTCAGTTAATTCACTTGATTTCCAACAACTCAGCAAAATAGTCGTACAAAAACATATTGGGCTGCTAGTAAAACGAGGTGAATCCTTCACATATCAATTGATCATATCTGGGATTCCAAACTTGGGTGGGTGTTTGCATAAGTATACATGCATATATTTAATTTTATATATATATATATAGAGAGAGAGAGAGAGAGAGGGGGGGGGAGTGCCTGAATAGAGGTGTTCAATCTGGTGCCATGGAAATCAGAGAGAGAAGAAGGGAGAAGGGAGAGAGAAGGGTGTTTCTGCTGCTGCTGCTGCAGCGCCACCAGCCTTGCCATGATGCCTCCTCTCCTTAGGAGGTTCCTGAGCTGAGGCTGAAATATGAAAGGGGGTCGTGGTGGCGATGCTGCCCATCTCTTACTAGTTCTTCTTTTGAGTTTTGGCCGTCGCCTCTCATTCTTACAATTAGGATAAGACTGTGACCCGCCCACCCTTATAACAGCCCCTCGTTGAATCCCAACAAAATCCTTTGCCTTGCCTGCCCTTCCTTTTGTGTCACCCTCTCGTGCTGGGTTTGAGGGTCGGCTGGTTTAAATTTTGTTTGAAATCCACTCGTTAGCCGTTTCAAATTTATTTGAAAATCAAGTATGGGTAGAGTTAAATTTGGTCAAAATTTTCTAATTTCTCTAATTTTTTAAATTTTCTTTCATTTAATGCAAAATAAATTTTTTTAATTTTTATCAACTTTTTTTTTTTAATTTTTATCAATTCTATTACACTCAACACACTGAACACCCTATAAATCCAAATTTTGGTTGCTTTTTTTTTTTCCTTTTTCCATGTCAAAATTTCACACACCAAACAAGCTTATAATTTGAAGCTCAAGGTTGTTCCTTGATTGAATATTAGAATTAAATATATTGAAAATGACTAAATTACTTAGTCTGATTTAAGATTTGATTAAAAATTTTAAATTAAAAAATTAAAAATAATTAAATTATTCAAGTTGATCTCATTTAAAATTGGATTAAAAAATTATAAATTAAATTTAAACACAATTTTATACTTGATAAAAATTTTAAATTTAAATTGAACCGGAAATTATTTGACTCAATTGATAATTTTAATAAAATTTATAAAGTAAATTTGAATAAAATCTTTAAATTAACTTGTAGCCCAATGGAATTGGCCCTGGAATTAATTTTATTAGAAAAAAAAAACTTTAAATTTAGTTTTGGAAGAAAAAAATAAATTTTTTTGATTAGTTATTAAAAAATTAATTTTTGATGTGTGAGAAGAAAATAAATTAGTTTTTTTTAACCAAATTTTTATTTTTTTGTTAATTTAACATAATTTTTTAATGAATTGAAAGAATCTAAAATTGAAAAAGTGTATTTTTGATCATTTTTAAAAAAAATAAAAAAAAATAAAACGACTAATGGTTAACTTTTTTTCAAGTTCAAAAGGAATCTAAATGAGCTATCTACTCTTCCCCAGTAAAAGGTATTGTGATAAGGGTTATTTATAGGGATTTTGTATAGTTTTATTTTATTAAAACAAAACAAAAAAAATTTGTGAAATTCGTAGTTTTAGCTTCAATTTTATTTTTTGTGTCACTTTTTTTTTCAAAATTTAGTAAAAAAACACCTCAAAAAAATGAAAAAATTTCAATGATTTTTTTCCATTACTTCGCGAATTTGTTTTGCATCGCATTTTTTGTAACTCAGGTATCCGGTGTAGTTTAGGCGCAACTTGAAGTTGTCGAATTCTACATCTATGCTTGGGTTTTTTACGTTAATAATATTAATAAAATCAAATATTACAAAAATAGACCGGATGAGGAAGATTTACAAAAATAA
>JAVXUM010186374.1:0-10881 GCA_035590655.1 Pouteria glomerata
AGTGAAATTATGAGCTCTTAAGTCACCAAAGTTCATTGAAATGGTTATTAGGGATCTAGTTTCCAAAATTCCCAAAAATTTCAAACAATTGACATATGTAAGTTCATCTTTCTCTCTAGTTCTCTAATTCCATAAATTTAACAAGAAAACATATATTATATAAGGTAAGAACTTCCCCTACCTCAATTTAGCTCAAATCTTCAAGAATTCAAGGAATGTGAGAGTTGATCTTCAAGGCTCCAAACTTAGGATTTCCAAGCCTTATTTCTTCCTTTCTAAGCTCTCTCCTTCAACTACTTTTCTTTCTCTCCTTCTTCTTCTTCTTCTCCTTCATTTTCTAGGTTTTTCTGTAAATTTTCTTCCTTGGCCGAATGTGTTTTCCCCACTCAAGCTCACTGTTTTTTTTTATGTCTCTTGGCCTAGATTGTGTTCTTGGCCGAATGGCCTAATTGGCCATATATTTTCACCTAACTTAGGAGACTTTCGGCCACCCTCCTTTTGCTTCACCAAACCTTAATTCCTTTGGTTCAAATAAAGAAAGATTTCCACTCATTTTGCTCCCATTCCAACCATCCTAATTGGTTTAGTCCCAATGAAACTAGTCTTCCAACTTTTCGGTCCAAAATCAACCTAATTGGTCCATGCTTCACCTAAACCTCCTAAGTCTTCCCCTTCAACCAAAATACCCTTCCATTTTATTCCAAACTTATGCACATGGTCTAAGACATGGACCCCACCAATATTTAATGGCCTTGACTTGCATAAACAATCACAAGTCTCATTCGGCCAACTCCTCCCAAGTTTTCTTCACACTACCCGAATGTCCTCTCCATTTGTTTCCATATATCATCACATGGCCTCTCAAGGTCTAAACACATGGCCCCACCATATTTAAGTGTATTGACTCCACATTCATACCAAGACAAAATGAAAAAAAAAAAAAAAAAACATAACACCAAAGTCCTAACCTATTCGGCTAACTCATTCCTACCCGAATTACTCACTGTTTTCATCACATGACCAAGTCAAAATTGCCTTGCCAAGTCACCAATACTCCCATTCGGTCAAGGCCTAGACTACCACTTCATTTCCTTTATGTAGATATATAAGTATTATGGTCAAAATGGAACTAAATAGATGCACATAACCGGCCATGCTTTCTTTCTTTTTTGTCTTCTTGCAAATTAGTTCCTAACTAGTCTCCTAATACTTGAACTACATTAATTCCCTTACACTTAAACTTATTTCCTAGCATGTGAAGTAAATAGCTACATTTTCCCACTTAGAAAAATGATATTCCAACCACTTAACTTAATTTTGAGGATGAGAGGTTTACACTACTAAACCTTGAGCCATTAGTAACTAATTTTAATTTAGGTTCTACATATGTTATTATTTTCATCATCTTCCATAAAAATTTAACTCTAGAAAAATTCCATCACATTGGCCATTCATCACCAAAGTATGTAAAATTCATAACTTATATTCATTCTAACAATCTAGGGTATTACATTCTCCCCTCCTTATAAAAATTTCGTCCTCGAAATTCTCTTATATTTACTTCCGTATACGAATACATCCAAATCCAACAAATACATCATAAGCAATAAGCTTAAACAAACAGCTCAGGGTATTTTTCTCATATTTCGGCTTCACGCTCTCATGTAGACTCTTCCACCCCATGATGTTTCCATAGCACTCGAACTAATGGAATACTTTTTCCCCGAAGCACCTGGTCTCGAGTATCCTAATCTGAACTGGTCGCACTTCGTATCTGGCATCTGAATCCACCTCCAATTTTGCCCAGTTCAGTACATGTGAGGGGTCTGGAACGTACTCAAATCGACCAATGTAGTGGAGAGACAGTTTCTCTCGCTTACCAAAGTGGAAATGTCCCTTTCGGGGTGACACCTTCAAGAGCATATGGTCCCCCACTTGGAACTCCAATGGCCACCGCTGCTGGTTTGCATAGCTTCTCTGTCGGCTCTGAGCTGTCTCTAACCGTTGTTTAATGAGCTTCACTTTTTCATTTGTCTCCTGAACTAATTCTGGCCCCATGATAGCTGTTTCTCCAACTTGCATCCAACACACTGGAGATCTGCAAGGTCTGCCATACAAGGCTTCAAATGGTGCCATACCAATGCTAGCCTGATAGCTATTGTTATAGGTAAATTCCACCAGTGGTAAATGTTCCTCCCAACTCCCTACAAACTCTAGGGCACAAGCTCGGAGCATGTCCTCCAAGACCTAAATGGTTCTTTCTGATTGGCCATCAGTCTGGGGATGAAAAGCCGTGCTGAAACACAAATCTGTCCCTATAGTGACTTGGAAGCTCTGCTAAAAGTGGAAAACAAAACGAGGGTCCCGGTCAGAGACAATGGAGACTAGCGTCTCATGCAACCTCACAATTTCCTGAATATATAACCGAGCCAAGGACTCTAGGGAATCGGTCATTTTCATGGCCAAGAAGTGGGCTGATTTCGTCAATCTGTCTACAATCACCCATATGGCATCACAACCCCTTCTTGTTCTCGGTAAGCCCGACACAAAATCCATAGTCACGTGCTCCCATTTCCATTCAGACACAGGCAAGGGTTGTAATAGCCCAGCTAGCCTTTGATGCTCTGCCTTCACCTGTCGACACGTCAAGCACTTTTCTATGAAACTTGCTACATCCCTTTTTATTTCAGCCCAGTAAAACTGTCGTTTCAAATCTTGATACATCTTCGTACCCCCAGGATGCACTGCCAGCTTAGACTGATGAAACTCTTTCAAAACTTTATTTCTGATGGCTAAGGGCATGAAGGTTCTCCCTTGATAGCTAAGCATCTCATCTTCCCGTGTCCAACCTGGTAAGTCGCCCAACTCTTCCAATTTTCCCCGGATCTCAGTGGCTTTTCTATCATCTTTTTAAGCTTCTATCACCTTATGAATCAGGGCTGGGTAGAGCACAAAAGAATACAACACTCATCTGTCTGCCTCCTCGTCAAGGTTTAAGTTAAACTCATTTAATGTCCCCAGCATCTCCCATTCTTTCAACATTACATGGGCCACGGCACTCCTCGTCTTTCGGCTTAGCGCATCAGCCACCACATTGGCTTTGCCCAGATAGTAGTGTAAATCAATGTCAAAATCTTCCATATACTCTATCCACTTGCACTGCCTCAGATCTAAGTCTTTCTGAGTGAAAATGTATTTCAAGCTCTTGTGGTTAGAAAAGACCTCAAACCTCTCACCATACAAGTAATGCCTCCAGGTCTTCTGGGCAAAAATCACAGCAGCTAACTCCAAATCATAAACAGGGTAGTTCTTCCCATGTGTCTTTAGTTGCCTGGAGCCATAGGCGACCACCTTCCCGTGTTGCATTAATACGCATCCCAATCCTTCCTGTGAGGCGTCACAGTAAACAGAATACACTGCTCCTCTCTCTGGGATAATGAGTACTGGGACGGTGGTCAACCTCCTCTTTATCTCTTGAAATGCCTGCTCATAAGTTTCGTTCCATTCAAACTTTACCTCTTTTCTTATCAGTCTCGTCAATGGAATTGCCAACCGTGAAAAGTCCAACACAAAGCGACGGTAGTACCCAGCTAGTCCTAGGAAACTCCTAATCTCAAACACAGTCTTGGGCTGAGACCACTCCATGATGGCAGCAATTTTGGAGAGATCCACTGCCACTCCCTCTTGGGATACCACGTGACCCAAGAACTTAACTTCTTTCAGTCAGAAGTCGCACTTGCTCAACTTAGCCTACAACTGGTGATCTTTCAAGCACTGGAGTACCAACCTCAAGTGGTGTTCATGTTCATCTTCAGACTTGAAATATACCAACACATCATCAATGAACACCACCACAAACTTGTCTAAGAACTCCCTGAAGACCCTGTTCATTAGATCCATAAAGACTACTAGGCCATTTGTCAATCCAAATGGCATTACTAGGAACTCGTAGTGACCATACCGAGTCCTAAATGCTGTCTTGGGGATGTCCTCTATCTAGATCCTCAGCTGATGGTAACCCGACCGAAGATCGATTTTTTAAAAGACCATTGACCTCTTCAACTGGTCAAATAAGTCATCAATCCTTGGTAACCGATACTTATTCTTTATGGTCATCTGGTTTAGCTTCCGATAGTCTATACACATCCGAAGTGTCCCATTTTTCTTGGCTGCAAATAGTACCGGCGCACCCCAAGTTGAGATGCTCAGCCTAATGAAGCCCTTAGCCAACAAGTCTTCCAATTGACCTCTCAACTCATCAAGTTTGGCTAGCGCTAACCGGTAAAGAGGGATAGAGATAGGCTCCGTGCCTGGAACCAAATCAATACAAAACTCCACCTCCCGCTCAGGTGGTAACCCTAGCAAGTCATCTGGGAACACCTCGGGAAACTCATCAACCACTTTTGGCAAGTCAGGCTTCTATCCTCCATCCCCATCCTCTAACACCATACATGCAAACAAGGTACACAAATCAATGCTTCCATGACCATCCCAAAATGACATGTCGTGTAGTTTACCCTGATCTGCAAAGAAACGGATGGAAGTTCCCTTGGAAGTAGACAAGATCACCCTCCGGTCCCGGCAATCAATTTTGGCTTAGTGTGACACAAGCTAGTCCATCCCAAGAATTACATCAAAACCCCTCATCTCGAGGACAATCAAATCACAAATGGATACCAATTCTCTCCCATCAAATATATTTGTTACTCGCAGCTCATAATCCTTACACATGGTGGTCAAAGAAGAAAAGCCTGCTACTAGTGTCTCAACATGCAATAACAAATCCATAGAGCTAACTTCTAATCCCAATACCGATGCAAAGCTAGTAGAAATGAAGAAATGGGAAGCCCCACTATCTAACAACACAGTCGCAATAGAAGAATACACCCAAAATATACATCTGGTTACCATGGGCTCTGCCGATGCCTCCTGTTGTGTCACTGCAAAAACCCTTCCCTATACTTGAGAGCCCTGCTATCTGCCCCCTCTCTGTCCCTGAGGAGCTTCTCTCTGTAATTGGGAAGTCCCACTCTGTGCTACCCTAAGTGGAAGACCTCTTGGTCGTGTTTGCTACTGTACTGAGGGG
Organism: Pouteria glomerata; assembly: GCA_035590655.1. Lineage (NCBI taxonomy): Eukaryota > Viridiplantae > Streptophyta > Magnoliopsida > Ericales > Sapotaceae > Pouteria > Pouteria glomerata. The sequence goes on from JAVXUM010186374.1 coordinate 5,087, forward strand.
GATGCGGAGGAGCGGCTGCCCTAAAAGCTCTGACTCCCCACAGATTGGGGGCAAAATCTTTGCACATGCCTTGCTTGTCCGTATCTATAGCAAAACCGAGTATCCACTCTTGACTGGTCTAGTCGACTCTCCCTGCCTCAACAGTACGGGGCAGTTTGATTTTAGGTGCCCCGGCTGCCTACAATGATAACAAAGGGGATGCCCTAGGGAAGTCATCTCACTCCGCCCATACATATATACATATAAGCAATGCACACAAGTCTTCCATGCATTAAACTAGGGGGTCCCACCAATGACATTTAATAAATACAAACAAACTAAACACTAAGAAGACCAAGCCTTGCCCAGCCACTTTTCTTCTTCCACTAGCTTCCCACATTTATAATATATATAAATATATCTAGGTGGAGGTCAAATGGTCAACAAGGTCATAGTTTAGTCCAAATTAAGTTGTTTGGTCAAAATGGATGCCAAAGCCCTCCATGGCCGGATTTCTTCCTCCAATTTCATTTCTCCACACTTTAATGTGGTTTCTAACACTTAGACCAAACTTTGGAGAAGAACCTAGGCTTTCATTCTACCACTCCCCCCTTACTACCTACAACATCACATACATAACACAACCTTTAAACATATTAACACATTCTCTTCTCATTATGATTTCCATTCATACCAAATGGGAGGGTATCACAGGCTGGAAATTTTAAAATTTAGGGGGCAGAAAACTGGGAATTTTGATGATATAAAGACTAGGTTTGAACTAAAATTGGTTCCATAAAGTCTGTTAAATTAAAAATTGGCTCATTTAGTGACTTGGAACACCAAACATCAACTAGTTCAAATCCAAATTTACAAGCTGCATTTCCAGCACTTTGAGGACAGTTTTAGGACCATATTTTCATTAAGAAACTTCATTTAGAAGTGTAGGAAAGAACTCCCAATGGTTTGCACAAAATTGGCAAGTTTACTTGGTCATTTGGGGTAACTAGGGTGGTGATATGTGAACAACACAAAAATGAAACTTTTGCTCTTTCATTTCCACACAAGTTCTAAATTTTTATGAGTTTAAGTTGATATGTTGATGTTGAAAATGGTGTTGTTAAATTGGTGTTATGTCATATACTTATTTTATGCAAATTTGTACCATAAAGTCGAAACTAGTGTGTTGGTTGTGACTTGTATTGCAAATGGGAATTATTAAACCAAGCATGGACGTAATGATAAGAAATGAAATGTTGAGTAATAGTTTGGCCGGGGTTGGGTTACAGAAAATATAAAGGGTCTTGAGATACCCTCAGGTTGAAAATCCCAAAACCTGCGTAGGATTTGTTTTTCATGCCAGTGGGTTGTAGCCCACAACATATTTAGTATACCTATGGCATATCGTCGCCCTAGACTATGCTCCTAAAGCATGTTTAGTTCTGTATTCCGAATTATTTTGGCGCATTGTTGCCCCGGACTATGGTCCTAAAGCACATTTAATTCTATATTCAGATTTATTTTGGGCATATCATCGTGCTGGGCTGTGGCCCTAAAACATGTTTAGTTATATGCCTCATTCCCGATGATTAGGTGCAACGCTGTTGAAAAATGGAAAAGGTACTGAATGGCAACATATCAAATGTATATTTGCAAATTGGTGAAATTTTGACAATTGATGATGATGAATTATGTATTATGATGATATTTTGTGTATTATGCCTTTCTTAGATGTTCATCTTGATTATATTCCGTAATACGTTAAATATGCATACTTTGTATCATATATATATATTATTGTGGAGTAGCGTGAACACGCGCCGTCCGTGCTCACGTCCCTACAGATGTCAATACAGGACCCATGCAGGAAGACTAAAGATGATCTGAATCAAAGATAGAAGAGTTTGTGGCTTTTTTAGAATATTTAGACAGTTTGAAATGTTATAATGTACCATTATAACTTTGGTTTTGGGCTGTAATGACCACGAGGCCTAATATTGTAAATTTAATATGATGACGACAAATTATCTTTTACTTTTGGGTTTTATAGTATTTGTCAAATCTCCAGTACGATAATTTGTGGGTCCCATCGCATAACCGTTATGTATACTCTGATATCATGACCACGTTGTGCATGATATGTATGTTTATCACTCACTCCTCGGGTCCTCGGATCCGGGGCGTAACAGGATGGTATCAGAGCTTAGGTCCGAATACCTAGGGATATAGGACGTTTGCATATCATATTGTGTGCTTATGTGACATATTTGAAATGTAATTGGGTATTTTCGATAGGCTAGTTAGTATGAGAAGTATTTCAATGGAAATTCAAGTATTAAGAAAAAATGATTAGAGATGATTGTGAATGTAGTAGGAAAATTTGTAAGTTGAAAAGTAAGAGACTTAGAAATGGGGGGTATGAGGATATCACTCGATGATTGTAAAGGTTATATTTACCATTGAAAAGTATTCATTATGGAAAGACCTTGCTGTGGAAATAGTTATAGTGAGGAAAGAGCTTTGATAGTACTAGGTGTTTTGAGAGAACTTTGTGTTCAGAGGACCGGGTAGAGATTGAATAAGAAGAAATTTTAATTATGTTTCGATGAATGACGAGTGAATTTTAGAAGTAAATTTGAGGAGGAAAGGAATTATTTATGTTAGTTTCATCTTTAAAACTTATCCAGGTAAAAGTGTGAAAATTTTGAGGACGAAATTTTTATAAGGAGGGGAGAATATAATACCTCGACTTTTAAGTGAATATAAGTTACGACTTTTGAAATACCTTGGCGACGGCTATGTATTTTAGATCATGGAATAAGAATTAGAATTAGGTTTTGTTTAAAGAAAAAGAAAGCAAGAACATTTTTGGAGTTCAAAATAAGTTAAGTCAATATTAGCTTAAGGATTAGTAATTTGAAACCCCTAATTGCTTAAATTGGTTAAGTGATTGGAAGATTGATTCTAAGTGTTGAAAGAAGTTATTTTGCTTCAAAGTGTTATAAACTTAGCTCAATTGGTTGGAGAATTATTTTCTAAAGTGTTAAAAGCGAATTATGTTCCCTTAAAGTGTTAGGTATTTATCTAAAGTGTAGATTAAGAATGTTATGTTCTTAAGTGAAAGAGTGAAAATTTTACCCCAAGTGAAGTCAATTAAACATGGTTAGTTTGTGTCCAACTTTGACCATAACATGAATTAGTTTTGTTTCAATTTTGACCACATGAAACAATTTAAGTTTGACCACTTGGAGATGAGTTGGCCGGCCATGGAGTAGAAACAAAATATATGTATTGGTGTTGGTGTAGCCAAATGAGGTGCATGGGAATTAGTTTGTCTTTGCCACATTTTGTTCAATTTTGACCAATTCAAGTAGCTCAATTTGGACCTTTTTATACATACATAAGTGTATACATGCATAAGAGGTGAGGTGGTGAAGGCTTGGCCGAATTGGGGCTTATATGTATGTGTGAAATCCATGGTCTTTCTTTATTTGTTTGTTGTTAGTTTAGAGTCAAATGTGGTAATTAAGTTGCTAGGCCCATGCATGGAGACTTAGGAGGCCATGTGAGCAAAGTTGGAAACACATGAGAATGGCCATTCGGGTGACTAGAGGAAAAGTGGAAGGCTAAGAACTATTCTTAAAGAATTAGTTAGACTTAGACCAATTTTAGGAGACCTAGTTGATTTTGGACTAAAACTGAACAAACTTAGTTAGCTTGGAAGAGGAATAGCCGAATAGTAGCTTTCTTTTGTCTTTGTTTTTGTCTTTGTCTTTGTTCACGCAAGGCAAGCCATTTAAATTGGTGGGGCCATGCCTTGGACTTTGAGAGGCCAAGTGGGAAAACAAATTAGGGGCATTTGGTTGAAGGCAATGACTTGGCCAAATAGGGTTTTTGCTTGGTCTTTCATTTGTCTTGATTGTATGTCAAAGCTATTAAATTTGGTAGGGCCCATATTTAGACTTTGTGAGTTGTCATGTGATGAAATGAAGAACCAAAGGGAGGACATTCGGATGGCTTGGAGGGTTGGAGAAAAACTTGGAAGACTAGGATAAGACTTGAGAAAGGTTTGGAAGACTAGTTGAATTTTGACTAACCTTGGAAAACTTAGTTTGTTGATGACCAAACCAATTGAGAAAATGGTTAGAATTGGACCAAATCTTTCATCAATTCAAACAAATAAATCAAAGGCTTCATGGCGAAGGGGACATGACTGAATGTCAATACCATTTAGTGGGAAGAAAGACTTTTGAACCACACTTGGACACATTGATTAAAGGCCATTCAGCCAATACCAAAATTTGAAAGAAATAACCATTAAATAAATAAGAAGAAAACACTAAATGAAGAAAAATATAAGGGGATTCGGCCAAGAGGGATTGAAAAAGAAAAGAGAAGAGATGAAAAATAGAAGGGGATTCGGCCAAGAGGGATTAAAAAGGAAAAGAGAAGAAAAAGATAAGAGAAAGAAGAAGAAGAGGAAAAGAAGTGAAAGAACATCAAAGAAGATCAAATTTATTTAAAAAGGTAAGTTATTTTCAATTGGTTCTAAATTAATTTTAGGGAAGAGTTAATTGAAATATTTGAAAGGAAAAATTAAATAAACATGGTGTTCTTTAGGAATTTTTGGAGAATTAAATCATAGAAGGAGAGAATTGAAGAAAAAGGTTGAAGAAAGGAGTTGAATTCTTCAAGTTAGGAAGCTTAGAAGCAACCTACTTTCTTCTTGAAGCTCTTGAAGAAATTGGCTCAATATTGAGGTACGGATACTCTACTCTACTTCATATATGTATGTATGTATGTATGTATGTTTGAAGTGTTATATATGTGATTGAATTTGAAAAATTTAGCAGAAATTGTGGAAGGAATGAAAACTAGCAAAACTAGTGTAAGTTCACCTAAAATGGCCAAAAACCTAAGCTAAAGGAAAGCTGCATATTTCATTTTTTGTGAACTAAAAAATAGGGGTTTTAGGGTTTGGAAATCCTAGGTTTTACATAAAATTGATCCCTTAACTTATGGTTAAAAAATTGTGCAAAATTGTAGCATTTTGGGACTTAAAAACCCTAAAAATGTACCAATTTCGTGGGAAACTTTAAGATTGGAAATCTCAGGTTTTAGGAGCTTGAAATCAGTGTTTAGAAGGCTTAAAACCCCTAGGTTCCACTTAAATTCAAATCTTCAAAGTTTGGTTAAGTTTCGATACAAAAACATGACAATTTGGTAGCATAGAAACCAAGAAACAGATGGAAGTGTATAACCGGCTAAGGGCTGTAAATTCAGGGGTTAAACAGTATTTTAGGCTTGAAACTTTGTTTAGAATCATGTATTAAAAGTGTGGGAAAACCCCCTAATTGGTATGGTTAAAATCGGCGTAGTTTTGGTTACCTAAACTTGACCATTTCGGCATGAAATTGAACCTAAACTTATGCTCATTTATACTTGTTCAAGTTCTGGAATTTTTATACTTATTATATATTTATGAAGTCGAAATGTTGATAAATGCATCGGTGTGGTGTTGTATGTTTATTTGGTATGCTTGTCTAGTGAATTGGATGAAGCCTTGGAAAAAGATTGTCTTGTCATGCACCAAAATTTGGCTAGAAGCAAGCTTAGGCCAAGGGCTGGAAATTTTAAATTTAGGGGGCTGAAAACAGGGGATTTTGATTATATAAAGACCTAGGTTTCAACTAAAATTGGTTCCATAAAGTATGTTAAATTAATGTGGGAAAAATTGACTCATTTAGTGACTTGGAACACCAAACATCAACTAGTTTAACTCCAAATTTACAAGCTGTATTTCCAGCACTTTGAGG
>JAVXUM010186384.1:0-10881 GCA_035590655.1 Pouteria glomerata
AAAAAAAAAAAAAAAAAAAAAAAAAAAAAAAAAAAAAAAAAAATCAAATAACAAACGAAATAAATTTATGTTTTGGTCATCTAGCTTTTCTTTGTGGTTCTGATGAACAGATTGATAACCAAAATTGGGTATCTTGTTCATCAATCCATTTCGTATCATGATTTTAGATTAATAAATCATTCGGTTTTATAGGCTGAACTTGTACGAATGCGTACATATATTTGTTTACTTGGTTTTGAGTCATAGTTAGGTACAAAAGACAATATTTACTTAATTAATGAATTTAAATAAGTTATGATACATTCTGTTAAATCCTAATTATCTACTTGATTAGTAGTGAAAAAAGGTTCCCGCTTAGCCAATTAGGTCTACAACTAAAAATCTTAATAAACAAATGATAAAAAGTTTGATTTTTATATGACACATATTTATACATATATATATATATATTGTCCCCTGCTCTTACATCAAGCATTAATTACTTTAATGGATTACAATATTGTCGCTGTTGGCCCTAATACTCTTTAAACTAGGTATTCATTTAGTGCAAACCAATAGGCAAATAAATGGAGAGGTAGAGCTTAGTCTTCCCAAAAATATATTTTTTTAATATTTCTCTAGGTAATGGAAGAAAACATCACCTCTATTTGAGTAGTCGTGAAGGCTCTAGAAAATTCTGTGAATCTTGAATTCTCAATCCGTTAGTTACTATAATCTCGTAGACATGTAAACTAAATTATAAATATATTAAAAAAATATTTTTAACATTCACAAAAGAAATAACTAAATTTTAGATTCAGGTTTTTGAATTTAATATGGCCCATATCCAACTCATATACTAATAATATATAATTAAATGAGTACAACCAGTTTAATCATTTCCGACTCAAATTCATTCATTTACAGACACTAATTTTGACTACCTAGCACTAGTCTAAATTAAAGATGATAAGGTGGCCTACGATCGAGGTAGCTATTAGATTCCCTTCGGTTTGCTTAGGTAACTGGGAGAATCAGGGTCATCTGATAAGGTGGTCCTCAACCGAGCATGTTTACTCAAACAACATCTATGGTTTGAATCGACTGACAAATGTAAGCCTCGGTCAGGCCTGAACAACTATTGCATTAAAAATAAAATAGCTTACGTCATAATCATGTGTATAACCATCCTATAACATATTCTATGATATGCGCTTATGAAAGTGCTACGTGCCTCTTAACGGTTTTGGTAACCAATTGAGAAAATCGGCCTTGGGATCTACAATACAAGTGGCATGACCTGATTGGAGAGAAAAGTGTGCCTGTGTGTTTCTTATGTGCATCTTGTTCATGCAAAATTTGCACCTCTATGTATACCATCTTCTCAAGATATTCAAGGACAACTCCTTTACCTTACTAAAACTCTGTCAAATTACTCTTTTAACTCTTTTGCTAATTTAAAGTATCAGAGACTCTTTGCCGGGTACCACAATAGTATTTTTAGTAGTATTCTAGACTCGGGTTAGATCTTCAGAGGATACGAGTTTATTGATTCACTAGTTGATGTCGTCTATGAGAATTGATTTTCCTGTAGTTTTTATGGTCCAAACTGGGTCTGGCACAAACACTCAACCCTAGTCACAACTAGCCTAGATGATGGAGAATTAGAATGATAAAAAGATCAATGCTATGGAGAGGCAGATAATGGAAATGATGACGGTCATGTAGACTCTGATGGCCTAGAACTAAGTATTGCTTCAGCAAGTGAATGCTGGTCCTATTGATGTTCCACCTCTAGTGGATCCCCCTATTAATGGAGCACTCAACGGGAGAATTATTGAGAAAAATAGAAGAGGAAACAGAGATGGACAGGGGATGCGTGGAGCAAGTGTCATTAGGGAGAATGATATCCCGAACAAACTACTAGAGGAGTCTAGAAGAAGAGACAGGACGGTTGGAGCTGAGGAAGGAGCTAGCAACTATCCTAAGGCATCGCGAACGGAAGCAGCTAGTGTGAAAGATGCCAGTGTTAACCCCTGGAAAGAACATATGAGAGCCATGCAAGCTTAAATGCAAGGCGTTCGAGCACCATATATGGTAGACAACCTTATTGGTAATACCGATTCACTATTTTCTCAGGAGGTAATAGCTTGTCCCTTATCATCGAAGTTTAAGATGCTCACACTTAATTCATTTGATGGATTGAAAGACCTGTTAGATCATTTGGAGACATTTAAGACCTCGATGCATATACATGCATATCCTAATGAAATCATGTGCTGAGTATCCCCTGTGACACTTAAAGGTTCTACTTGGCTATGGTTTACTAAGATCAAGGTGGGCACGATTTCTAGTTTTGTCCAACTTAGCAAGCTCTTTGTGGGTTACTTCATCAAGAGGCAGAAGTAACAGAGACCTGCCACCCATTTCTAAACAGTTAGACAAGGTAAAGATGAGATGTTAAGGGCTTATGTAAGAAGATTCAACAGGAAGATTTTAGAGATAGATGAGGTAGACGATAAGATGGTCATCATGGCTTTCATGAGTGGATTGTGGACACTTAGATTCATAGCTTTACTAGTAAAAAAGCCCCCGACTGGTATGGGTAAGCTCATGTTCCAAGCTCAAAAGTATGCTAATATAAAAGAGGTCATGAAGGCGAAGAAGGAGGATGATGGAGCAGGAAGCTCCAAAGTGGATAAAAAAAGCTAAGTGGGTCTAAGAATTCTTATAATATTAGAAATTCAAAAATCAAAGGTATGATGACAAATCACACTGAGGCACCGAGAAGGTATGACAATCTTAATCATAACTTTGCTCCTCTCAACATTAGATTGGAGAATGTATTTTATGAAATTTAGAACGACTTAACCCTAAGGTGGCCAGAGAAGTTGAAAACCCTAGCAGATAAGAGATCCTGAACAAAATACTATAGATTCTATAGGGATTATGGGCATGATAGGACGACTGCATGATCTAAAGATGCAAGTTAAAGAATTTATTTAATAGAGAAAGCTCAACAGATTCATGGCCTTTTAGGATAACAACCCAAAGGCAGAACAGAGAAGTCCTGAATAACAGAGCCCTAGGAGGAGAATCCTCGATCGAAGAAGTCTCGATTGAGTTAGACAAAATCAGTAACCGATCGGAGAAAAAATGGTGAATTCAGGAGAATTTACCATAAAGTAAGGGAGAAGCACGCTTGAGAAGTGAGTAGAGCAAGGGAAATACTGATAGTAGATCAACCGATCAAAAAATCCCGAGCAGAGCAACAACCAATTACTTTTATAGAGGAAGAGGCTAAAAAGGTATGCCAGCCCTATGACAACCCCTTTGTTATTTCATCAATAATTGCAAACTTTAAAATTTGGAGGATTTTAGTAGATAATGGGAGTTTAGCAAATATTTTATACTTGGGGGCATTTAAGAAAATGAAGATCAAGAAAGAAAATTTACAACCCACTCATTCTTCTCTTCTAGTCAGCTTCACAAGGAACCAAGTAATTCCACTCAACTCCATAGTGTTACCATTTATTTTAGGAAAGAAATCATACCAAGCAACTAAGATGGTTAATTTCTTAGTGGTTAACTGCCCTTCAGCATACAATGCCATTCTGGGAAGAACAACATTGAATCAATTTAAGGCAGTATGTCTACTTATCATTTGAAGATTAAATTCCTAATTGAGGATGGTGTAGGGTGTACTAAGGGTGACCAAAAAGCTACAAGGGAATGTTATATGTTTTCACTCAAGGCAGATTCGGGCAAAAAGACTTTAATCATAGAGGAAATGAAAGTCAGAGATGACAAGAAACTAAAGAAGGGAGAGTCAGCAGATGACTTGGAGGATGTTATGGTCGGTATTCCCAAGCAAAACCAAACTGTCAAAATAGGTTCAAAAACTCCTTAACAACTAAAGGAAGAGCTAAGAAAATTCTTAATGGAAAATGCGGATGTCATTGCTTGGTCCTATGAAAATATACTAGGCATCGATACTCGAATAGTAGCTCATCACTTAACCATATTTCCAAGGGCTAAACTAGTCAAGCAAAAGAGGAGGGTGTTCGCCCCTAAGCGAAATAAAGCGATTAACTAATAAGTTGATAAGTTTGTAAAAGATAAATTTATTTGAGGAGTTCACTATCCTGCTTGGCTATCAAATGTGGTTATGGTAAAGAAGTCCAATAGGGAATGGCAAATGTGTGTGAATTTCACAGATCTCAATAATGCAAGCTCGAAGGATAGTATTCTTTTGCCCACAATCGATTTGCTAGTTAACTCTACAATAGAACATGAGCTATTATAATTTATGGACGCTTTCTCTGGGTATAATTAGATAAAAATGGCCAAGTATGATCAGGAGCTTATAGCGTTCATTATAGATTAAGGTCTGTATTGTTACATGGCATACCATTCGATTTAAAAAATGCCAGGGCGATATATCAAAGACTGATGAACAAAATGTTTAAAGGCTAGATTGAGAGGAATGTGCAGGTGTACGTGGATGACACGCTGGTCAAAAGTAAGAAGGCTAATTCTCGCATCACTAATCTATAAGAGACTTTCAACATATGAAGTACGGAATGAAATTGAACACAGCCCAAGTGCGCATTTGGGATAGCATCTAGCAAATTTCTCAGCTTCATGGTGTCTAGCTGAGAACAGAAACAAATTCAAAAAAGTAAAGGTAATAATAAAAATGTATCAAACGAGGAAAGAAGTGCAAAAATTAGTGGACAAGGTTACAGCTTTAGATAGGTTTATCTCTTGGTCAACTGGTAAATTCTATCATTTCTTCAAGATTATGGGGAAAGCAATTGAATAGAGGAAGGAATATAAATAGCCTTTCAACAACTAAAAGAATATCTGGGGTTGGTCCCATTACCCAGTCAAACAATCGTGGGTGAAGAATTATATTTGTACCTTTTAGTTTCGGCTACAACAGTAAGCTCTATGCTGTTTGTGAGGAAGAAGGGATACAAAATCCAGTTTATTACACAAGCAAAGTCTTTTGAGGAGCAGAAGAAAGACACTTTAAGATGGAATTGATGGTGCTTGCTTTAGTTACCACCACTTAGTGTCTCAGAGCATACTTTCAGGCGCATATGCTTGTAGTGCTGACCAACAAGCCTCTGAGGAATATTTTACCCAAACCTAAGACTTTGAATAAGTTGGTGATATGGTCAATTAAACTAAGTCAGTTCGACATACAATATTGATCAAAAATAGCAATAAAAGAACAAGTTGTGGTAGATTTCATTATTAAATTTACAACTCGCCCAACTGACTAACCTAAAGATAATAATACAGAGCTGACCTGAGTACTCAATGTTGATGGTTTGTCTACCTGAGCTTTGAGTAGTACAAATGTAACACTTGTCTCCCCTTATGGCCATAAGTTTGAATATGCTCTCAATTTCAAGTTCCTAGCCTCTCAATTTCAAGTTCCTAGCCTCTAACAATGAAGTCGAGAATGAAGCACTTATTGTTGGCCTTTGGATGACTCAGAGAATTGGGGCAGACCAAATAATAGTCTATAGCGACTCATAATTAATGATGGAATAAATGTAAGGGGATTATGAAGCAAGATGAGAAAATATGGTTGAATATTGTCAAATAATTAGAAACTTAAACAAAAAAATTTTTAAGTTCCAACTGCAAAGAGCTACAAGGCTACAAAACAATGAGGCTGATTAGCTAGCCAAAATTACAACATAGGGAGAAATGAATGCTGACATCCTGATTGAGATATTAGATTCTTTAAACCCCAGAAGTCAACTAGATTGAGAAAGATACTGAGTAGGTGAAACCAATCACAGAATATTTGAAGAGTGAAGCTTTGCTGATTAACAAGAATGAATCAAGACAGATCTAGTACCGAGCAAGCAAATATCTTATAGTAGCAAGAATCCTTTATAAAAGAGGGCATAATTTTCCTTTGTTCAAGTGTGTGAATGAACAAGAAGCTGGCTATATTATGAGAAAAATTCACGAAGAAAACTGTTGAAACTACTCAGGAGGCAGAGCTTTTACTAGGAAGTTTCTAAGAACTGGCTACTACTAGTCCACTATGGAAAACGATGCACATGAATTTGCTAAGAAATATGACAAGTGCTAAAGATTGGCTAACGTTCTGAGGCAATTTTCTTGCAAGCTGACACCGATCCAAAGTCATTGGCTATTTACTCAATGAAAAACTGACATAATTGGCCATTCTTATTAAGAAAAGGATAAAGAAAATTTACGGTAGTAGAAATTGATTATTTCACCAAGTGAGTACAAGTAGAGGCCCTGTCAACCATCACCGAGCAAAATATAAGGAAGGTTTTATGGCAAAACTTAGTTTGTCATTTTAGGATACCTAGGGTAGTCATCACAGACATCGACAACAAATTTGAATGGAAACAATATAATAAGTTATGTGAAGAATTGGACATCAGTCATCATTACTCATCGCTCAAGCATCCTCAAGCTAATGGCCAAGTAAAAGTCACCTATGGGTCTTCTTAAGATTATTAAAAAGAAACTAGATAAGGCAAAAGGCCTCTGGATAAATGAACTTTCTAACATCCTATGGGCATACAGGACGACTGAAAGGGTTACAACTGGATAGACACTGTTCTCTCTTACGTTCGGGACAAAAGTAATGATTTTTGTTAAAGTCGGGCTCCCTAGTCTGAGAGTACAAAATTTTAATTTAGAAGGGAACAAAAAGATGATGAATGAAGAGATTGATTTACTTGAAAAAAAAATATTGTAGGCTGCAATCAGAATAGCGTCTTATTAGTAAATGATGCGCCAGTATCACAATTCTAGAGCTCACCCGAGGAAATTTAGATGTAGGGACTTAGTATTGAAAAGGTGAATCAATCGACGAGGAACCCTTAAGAAAGAAAGCGTGGGAAATGAACTACCCCACCCATGGTATGCAGAACATCTACAAAAGTATCATATGTAAGAAGAGCTATGATTGTAATTTGAAAGAAAATTATGAATGCAATTTGACATTTGAGCAAACTCCTAATGATGAATGATTTCAACTACAAAAAAATTTTTACTCGACTAACATGATTGAGCAGAGCAAAGATGGATTACGAGGCCAATGCCCAAAAAAAGCAAAAAATTCCTACTCATTTCATGTGACCGAGCAGTTTGAAGATTTTGCTTAGCTCACGTGGCCAAGTAGGGTAAAGTTTGTTTATAAGGCCTGTTTGTCATTCCACAATGTGGATTTACACCCCAAGTGCAAGGTGGTTTGATGTAGCAATTTAAATTTATAACGGTGAAGTACCGGTCGTACCCATAGGGAAAGGTGTTGTTAACTCACAATTCTTCTTCTCTTATTTAGTAGGTGTCACACAAGAAAAATTAAAGAAAATTGGTTTGACTTTTTAAAATGAACCTACCTAGGCATTTTGTCAAACACCTAGGAAGTGGCAATTGAACCCAATATAAAATGAATAAAAATTGAATTAAAATCAATTCTAATGAAAAGAATAAAAATCTATGAAATTAAAAGGGACTAGGGTTCAAGGCTAACCCATCCAATCATTATGCAATTGAATCAATTTAGAGGGCAAACATGTCTACCTATATACATCTAGGCAAACCATCACAAGGTGGGTTGATTTAAAGAAATGAAGTCCAACTAGCTAGATCACTTGGGGAAACATAGCATCAAATATACATAATCTGCATAATTGATCTAAGAATATAAGTTTTCTAACAATTGCCCAACATGTACTCACACTCAATACATGCACCATGTATTAAAACACTTGTGATGGTTTGCCTAGATGATAGTTTATATGTAAATCACCATAGAGACATTCTATCAAACACTTAGCATACATATAATTTCCAACAAGTACTAAACATATATAACATGAAAAGGCAGGGTAGAAATTGCATATAAACCAAGGATTGAAGGAAAATTAGCCAATCAACATCTAAACATGTGAAAATTAAAATTGAATTGCAAATTGTACCTCAATTGAATCAATTATAAGAAAATCTTTAGAGGTCCCAAGATCCTTTGCCTTAATCTACTCTAAAACATGAGAAATTGAAGAAGGAATAGAAAAAAAGCAAAAATTACAAAAGAAATCAAACCCTAATTGAGAAATTGGAGACAAACCCCCCAATCCTCTCTAGTTCTCTGTCATCAAGTTCTCCCTGAAACCACCTCCATCATGCAAATTTATAATACACATCAAATGTACCAAATTACCTTTCCAAATCAAAGGAAAATTGTAAAAATTTCAAAAATTGCAGGTTGGTTCGAACAAGGGCTCAAACAAGGGTTCAAATAGATTTCTTAGGCTTAGCCATTTTTTCTTCATCTGCTCACTATTGTTTGAACAAAGATTCTAAGCAACTGTGGTTTGAATATTGGTTCGAACAAGATTTCCTTAGAAAATTTTTTCTTTTTTTTTTTCCTTGCATCACCTTCTGTTGTTCTAACCTAGGTTCAAACATGACATGGTTCGAACAAAGGTTCAAACATAATCTTCACACTTAGAAAAATTTTGCAATTTCCCATCTTCTACACCTTTTGTGGTTAAAACCAGTGTTCGAACAAGCTATGGTTAGAACATATGCTCGAACCACTTTTCTGACTTGATCTCTTTTGGTCCAATTTATGTCATTTTCTACTCAAATACCTGCAAATCACACATAAACCTCCATTAATGCAATTTAACTCACATTTTCATTCATTTAAAATATAAATTCACATAATAATCCTCAAGTTAAAGCTTATGATTGTACTTTTTATAGTACAATTAGGGATGCTGTCAGGGTTGCCAGAGCGTCAGCTTAAGCGTTATGGTCTTGGCCCACCAGGTCTATACCAGTAACATTGAAATTTTTCAGCTTTCGTTTGGCTAAATACAAATACTCCGCCATTTTTTCGTTCTTAGCCACGTAATCCTTCTTTAATTGGTTTGCCACCAGCTGTGAATCTGTCTTTATTAGTATATTCCTTGCGAACAAACGCCAAGCAATGTCTAGACCAACGATCAAAGCTTTGTACTCAGCGAGGTTGTTAGTTTCCTCAAACTCCAGCTTGATGGCATATTCGATTGTGACACATTCAGGAGTAGTCAGCACCACTCCCATACCTGATCCATTTTTAGAAAAGGACCCATTGACTTCAATCTGCCATACCGGAGAGATAGCCTGCTCTTCAGATTGAACTTTCAACGTCCAGACTTCTTGCTTTTGTTAAGGAATTGGAGAAGAAAACTCTGCCACAAAATTAGCTAAGACCTGGGCTTTAATGGCTGTACTCGGAATAAACTTTATATCATATACACCTAGTTCAATAGACCACTTAGCCAATCTCCCAGTGACGTTAGGTTTCTTCAACACCTGGCTAATGGCTTGGTTGGTAATCGCTTGAATAGTATGAGAATGGAAATAGTGGGCTAATTTTACTGAAGCCATCACCAAGGCTAGAACAAACTTTTCCAAAAGAAGATATCTCGTCTTTGCCCCCTATAGAGTCTTACTTGTGTAATAAATTAGTTTCTGCACTTTTTCTTCTTCCCTCAACAACACCGCACTGACAGCGTGGTCGGACACAGCCAAATAAAGCTGAGGTGTTTCTCCCGACTTTGGCGTGGATAAGATAGGAGCTGTGGTTAAATACTCCTTCAATTTCCCTAACGTAGCGTCAGCCTCTGCATCCCAAACCATTTTATTCGCGCCTTTCAACAGATAAAAAAATGGTCAGCATTTATCAAATGCTCGGCTAATGAATCTATTCAGTGCTGCTACCATCCCAGTAAACTTTTGGACTTCTTTCTTCGTGGTGAGGGTTGTGAGATCCTGTATTGCCTTTATCTGCACTGGGTCAGCCTCGATCTCCCTTCTTGTCACTGTGTGCCCTAAGAATTTCTCAGAACTTACGCCAAAAGCGCATTTGGCGACATTAAGTTTCAATCCGTACTCACCTAGAATGTTGAATACATGCTACAAATCTTTCGTGTGGCTAATCGATTCAATACTCTTTACAGCCATGTCATTAATATAAACTTCCATTCGTCAACCAAGATCTTTTTCGAACAACTTAGTCACTGACTACACTTGAAAAGTGTAGATGCAAATTCCCTAATTTGCTCTTATTCTTACATTTGATTAGATAAAATTAAAGTTTTATTGTTATGTTGTAATTTATTCTTCTCTGTTTTTTATTGTAGGGAAACAGGTAAAGAAATGGAATTTGATAGCCATGGAAAATGACTAAGTGATGTAGGATAAAGGTGTCAAGAACCCTCGCAAAAGGCAGTCAGACGGTCCGGACCACAGTAAGCCATCCAAGTTGAAGTTGTCAGCCTACGGTCCGGACCCCCAGTTTAGACGGTCCGGACCACAGTAAGCCATCTGGGAGAAGTTGTCTGATGGTCCGGACCACCCTCTTACGGTCCGGACCCCACGTTAAACAGAAACGCGATTTTGTAGCTGATCTTCTAGGGTTTTATGCAGCTATAAATAAAAGCTATTCGGCCCAGCCGTAAAGGAGAGAGAGGGACTTTATTTTCCCAATATTTGAGAGTAGTAGTTTAGTTTTAGAAGAGTTTGGAGAGAGTTTTAATGTTTAGAAGATCACTTATGGAGTTGGTTGGAGCTTTAGTTTTCATTGTTGCTGTGGTGCTTCTCCATGTTCTTGCTGAACTATTCACATCGTAAGTTTATTTCATTTTATTATTTAATTATATGAGTTTTTCATCTCTTATAGTAGATTGGATGTGTGTTCGCATATTTATCGTTTTTACGTTGTCTAAAATGATGATAGCTTAAAACCCTAATCTTGATTCAACGAGTCAAGAAAGGGTAGTTCATGAACCACCTTGGGGTGTTCGTAGATCCATTCACGTAGGTTGCAAAGATCTTTCGTGA
>JAVXUM010186420.1:0-10879 GCA_035590655.1 Pouteria glomerata
AGGTACAAGGAGACAAGTTTTTACACTTCAGAAAACTGTTTTCTTTCTTAATTATAATACATAGAGTTTAATTAAATGATGCTAATTATTTTGCTGGTGTAGTTTTTTTGCAATTTTAATGCAATTCCATTTTTATTTTTAACCTCAACGGAAAACATAACCATGATCTTGCCTAACATGGGTTTCTGCCAGTACATAATGTGATATGCTGCCTCCCTCTCTCTTCTCTTCTCCTGTTGTTTTGGAGAGGTTAAGGTTTTACGTTTCATTGTTGTTAGTGATTTGTGGAAGCACGTGTTGCAGGCTTTGTTGAATCAACAGATTGTGGATTACCTGAGTTTCACTTCAAGAACCTGGCACTTCTCTATTTCTCTGTCTGGAACAGAGACCAACATTTGTTCTCCATATTATCATCTATTAAAATCAAGGAAGAAGAACAAGACAATATGTCCGGGTTAGGCTGCAACGCTTGTAACAAGGAATTTCAAGATGAATCAGAGCAGAAACTCCATTACAAGTCTGAATGGCACCGTTACAACCTTAAACGCAAGGTTTCCACTGTTCTACTTGTGTATTCTCCTTGTGCATGTTTGTGGGTTTTCTTGTGTCTTTCTTTTCAATTTTTTTTTTAGTTGATGATGATATGATATTTGGAAGCTGTATTGTTTTGATAATTATTCTTCTCATCTTTGGATTCTCCACCAGCTGAGATTCTATCTTCTTTGAAAACTGCATTAAAATTAATTGAAAATTAAAAAAAAAAAAAAAAAAAGTGTCGGGTTTTCTTTCTTTTTCCCAACAGTTGAATTGAGCATTATGTAATTGTTCTTTGATACAACTTTATACGTTATGATATATTCAGTGTTTCTTTTAGTGTACAAGGTCTGTCTTTGCCGTTCTTCATTTATATCCAAGAACAATATTGATCTGATTTGGATACTATGAAATAATAAGCAGAAGATAATTGCTATCCCCACATTTACCAAGAAATAATTTTGCTTCTTTGGATAACAATTGAGGTGAAATAAGTCATTGCATAATTAGTCTCTATAAGCCTACAAGACGAATAAATCGATTTTGCAAGTGCTTTTATCAAGAGTAGCTCCTACAACTGATACGACGAATTATTTACACCGTACTGGAATATTCAATGCAGATGCTATATAGCTGTTTTGTTTCCCTTCCTTTGGAGGCTATGAGTATTTGTTGTGATATTGACATTCATGCGTAGTTAATTAGTTCTTGGAAGATTCTAGCAACTCAATTACTTGTTAAAAAATGAAAAAAAGATTATAGCTCCTCAATCAACTTCGCTTGTTAGAATAACTCCCATCAAGTCTCCTCACCCTTTTTTGTTACTGGCTTTTGAATTTTTATTTTGTTTTCTATAGTCACAACTTACCTAAAAAGGTCACAATTTGGTTCAAGATTGTCCTTTTCTTTTTTTTTTTTTTTTTTTTTTTAAATTCCAAGGTTTGGCTGAATTTGAAAGTGATCACTCAGTAGATTTCATTCTAAAGCTCTGTAAAACATACAAGGATTAAATGGAATTCCTTGATTCTCTTTGGGTCCCAACACATATATTTATATTCACTCTATCATATTCAAATTAGGAAATAAAATAATAATCGAAATCTAATCTCCAAAACTAGGAACAATAATAAACTAGCCTAATTTTGTTTCTATATTTACAATATTATATAACACTTCCCTTCAAGTTAGAGCATATATACTCTCCAAGCTTGTTGTGAATGTATCAAACTTGACACCCTACAGTGAACAAATTAGCGAGTTGGTCTTTTGAATCAACGAGTCTTTGGATTTAACTTGATTTCTCTTGATAGTGTTTTGCAGTATCTTTTCTCTAATAAAGTGATAATCTACCTCATATATGCTTAGTTATTTCAAGGAAAATTGGGTTGAAAATAATATAAATAGTAGCTTGATTATCACATAAAAAGCTCCATAGGTGGCAGATAATGAATTCTCAACTCTTTCGTTATATATTGTATTCAAATTAACTCTCATGAGGTAAATGTTACGTCTTTGTACTTTGGTTTTGCACTTGACCTTGCTACTACTGTTTGCTTTTTGTTCTTCCATGACACTAAGTTATCTCCAACGAAGATGCAATAACTTGTAGTAGAACGTCTATTTGATGGTGATCCTTCCCAATCTGCATATGTATACCCTTTTACATAAGCATGCTTATTATCATGATACAATAAGACTTTTCCAAGTCCTCTCTTCAAATATATTAGGATTCGAACAACTGCATCCTAACCAATACAAGGGTTGTTTTGGAAACAAAATGGAGTGGGGGTATTTGTTATGTAGAATTGAGGATGATATCCTCTTAATCAAATGACAAGCAATGAGTGTTGCATCACCCCCTAAGAAGCATGGATACCGATACAAGATATGGATACAATACGGATACGGATACGGATACGGTAAATTTAAAAAAATAAAGATATGGACATGGTAGGGATATGGCAAAAAAAATATAAATTTTGTATATTTTTATTAGTTATATATATGAATATAACATTCACAACAGAATTAATTTAATATATAATTCAATATACAAAATATAATAAAATATAAATCATAAGATTTCACAATTTTGGGAGTTTTAACTACTCAAATCTAGATTTATTTTAATCATATACTTGAAGAAAGATGATAAAATAATAGGATATGTCATGTGGTGTATCCGATATGTATCTTGAAGTATTTGAAGAGTGTATCCAATACTTATTGGATACAGATATGACACTTATTTTGGAGTATCCGTATTTCCTAGATCTCCCCAATAGACTTGAGTGACATGGATGTGAAACAGCAAATGTTGTAAAATTTCAATGAGATGCAAATTCTCTCTTCACAGTGACCCCATTTTGTTGTGGAGTGTAAGAACGAGATGATTGATGAAGCATAAAAAGGACATGGAATCAGTGAATGATTTTGTAAAATGTTCCTCGGCATTATCACTCAAAAAATTTTAACATGTACCCCAAATTAAGTTTGAATTTCAGTACAAAAGGATTTAAAAAGAGAATAATTCAGAATAATTTTTCATTAAACATAACCAGGTAGTTCTTGAAAAATATCCACAAAAGTCATAGTAGTGAAATCCTAATTTCAAGATGATACGACTTAGAGCACAAACATTTGAATAAACCAAGTAAAATGGGCATAAGACCATGTTATTAATCCTGGGAAGAAAGCACAATGATATTTTTTTAACTGACGTGACTCATTATCTAGAGATTTCAAATGACACAAATTAAGAACCATTAACTTCATTCAAGTAAGATAGGGATGACCAAGGCGGCGGTGGATGTCAAGAGTGGAAGCAATTGTGGAACCTATTGTAGAACTTGGTGCAGATGGTACATCGAAGTAATAGACCTCCTTAGCTTCATATCCTCTACCAATATTCTCCATTGTCTTCGTATCCTAGATGGTAACAAAATCATGGAAGGAACTATTGAACAGTCTAATTGTTTAATAAGTTTACTTATAGACATAAGATTAAAAGAAAAAGATGGCAAATAAAAACAAAAAATAAAGGTAAAGTTGGAAAATATGGATTGTATCAATTCTCCCAACTTGGTTACTGGACCCATTTGTTGTAGTAATAGGAGGGATAGAAGACGAATGTTGAAAAGTAGAAAACAATTTTGGTGTTTCAGGATATGATCTTAAGCACCAGAGTCAAGGATCCAGGATGCAAGGGGATGGGCAAGCGACATGATTACCTTCATGTGCAAGAGAGCCAATAGGAAGATATACCTGATGAGTTGTTTGATACTTTAGGAATTTAGAATACTCCTCACTAGAAATAGATACTGGTGTAGACAAGCTAGCCTCATTGGAATTAGGCCCATTAGTAGGAACGTTGTTTCAGATGTTGCTACATGTGCCATTTGAGCTGGCTTACTATGCAATTTCCAACACTTCTCACGAAGATATGCTATCTTTGCACAATAATTGCATCTAGGCTGAGATCCTTTGCTCTTATTGTTGCAGTTTCCATTAAGATTATCATGGGCATTATACCCATCAGAGGTTCCAGCCTAACTGGCAACTATGGAACATGCAGACTCATGCTTAACTGAAGGAGAATTTTGAGAGGCAACCAGTAGTGCTTGAGAATGTCTTAGCTAATGAAGAAATGAAACCGCCTCCTAGTATTTGGGTATTAACTAGTTCAAACTCGGGATCAAATCCAACAAGAAATTTAAGTACAACAATTTGTTCTCTTTGCTTATGCATTTCCGTAATATTAGTTGATAATGGTTGAAGGGAATTCAACTTCCCATACACCTCCTTTAAAGCAACAAAATATTAAGTGAGAGTTTTACTAGATTGTTGAAACTTGAAGAATTCACTAAACATGTTATAAATGCTACTGATATCACTATAATGCAGTCAGTGAAAATAGTCCCAAATCTTGTCACAGGTATCTAGATGGGTACACATATCCACAACTTCAGTTTCCGTAGAAGACCCACAATATTCGCATCGTCTTGAATACAAGTCACATACGTATTGTTAGTTGAGCCTGGAGTGTCTTCATAAAGGTGCTTATGCTTGTGCGTGCCAAGTCCGATCGCCTTTGACCATTGAAGATAATCTGTATAATTTAACTTCCTGGTTGTCAAGTGATTAGGCCAATTGGTGGAACCATTGGTTGAACCTATTTATTTGGTTTGCATGGAAACAACATTTGAATTGGATGCCATGGAACTAATTGAATAGAATAAATGCTGCTGGAATTGGATAATTGTATGAATGGGACAATCTAATTAGGAAGAAGGTATCCCAAGTGGTTGACGGATAACCAATTGAACCAGGGAGAACTCGCTGGCTGGGGCTTTGACAACACTGATTGGGAGTGGTTGATTTGGTATAGGGCTTTGACCTTTGGGTTGTCTTCTTGTAGGGATAAGCTAAAACAATGATCGTTTGGAAAGATGGGTTTTGAAGATGATGGTGCCGACGGCGAATATAATGACGAGATGGGTCATTGCTTAGGTCAACAGATAAGTGATGGATTGATGAGGGCTTTGCAGAGACTATCTTGATTGATGAGGATGGTGTCTGTGGGCAATGCTGATTTAGATGATGTGAAGACCTAGATCAATAGGTTGCGACGATTGAGATCACCAAAGGTCTGTGGCTTGGTTGCTAATTGCAATGACTGGGATCGACGAAGGTCTGAGATTCCAGAGGCCGATGATGATTGACAACTAAGAGTTGCAAATATGACTGAGAAATTTTGATTTCTTGATATAAACACAAGAACCAATAGGATAGTGTTTCTTGATACAAGACATAAGAACTCGAGGAGTCCAAAGACTAGGATCTCTTCCCTGAAAGGGACTATCACTAGTTCACTAACTGATTTAGTATGGGCCAGATGTCATTTGGTCAGTGTAACTTTTGCAGATTGAAAGTGCTTCCACTTGAAGGACTTAACCTGAAGTGTTTCTTACTAAGAACTCAAGAGTTTTTGGCTAAAAAAGGTTGAGTTTTGACAAAACATTAATAAATATTGAAACATAAAGTAAATATATTTATTGATGGATGGTGTGGCTATACTGGTTTGATTTGAATATATATATATATATATAAGAGTAAGAAAGGTAAAAAAAAAATTATTTTATAGGAACGAGATTGACTTTTAACATTTCACGGATTGGCTTTCTTTCGAAGCGACTTGATTCCTAGGGCTTGGTTTGCTAGGAAGGACTTTCAGGATATCAACTTTCTATGGAAGTCCTTTCGCAAGAATTCTCCAAACATTGCAAAATTACCAAAATAACTGTAGGTCAGTCATAGGAAAGTTCCTTTGAAAGGAAAAGGCTTTCTCGGAAATTCTTCCAAATGCAACCTTAGAATGGTGTAGTTTGTGATTTGTGGTAACTGGAGAGGAGGTGACAGAGAACTTCATTGAGTTCAGGGTTTTCTGGGGATGGAATTGGAATTTGGATTGGGCGCTTCGTGGATGAAGGATTGCGCTTATTTTAGAAGTGATAACTATCGGATTTGAGGAAATTAAGTTGTTGGAAATTTGTATGGCAATAATTATTTATGAATCAATGCTACAGACAATAACAGATCAAAATTCTAATTATCAAAAAAAAAAAAAAATAGCAGATTAAATTTCCGTTGTGTATAGGTTTTTCTGGGACTAAATTATTCTGGCATTATTTTGGTATCAGTAATATATGTTTCAATATTTGGCTTTATTTAGCAATCTAATGCTGAAGTGAAGTTCTCATGACTATTTATGGATGGAGAAGGATTGGGCTCGGTTTTAAAGGTGAGAACTTTTGGATTTGAGAAATTAAGTTGGTTGACAAATTGGATAGCAACAAATTGTTATAATAAAGAATTGGATAGCAAATAATTATTTGTGGATCAATTCCATCGATAATAGCAGGGCAAAATACCATTGTGTGTTGATTTTTAGAACCACAAGGCTGCTTGGCATTTTTTATAGTATCAGTAACATATTTTTCAATATTTGGTTTTATTTGGCAATGTATTGCTGAAAAACAGTGCAAGTCATTTTGGTTTTTCCTTCATTGACGAGGTCCTCAAGCTTGGTCATGAATGATCATATAATTCAATTCCCCAGCATACTAGCAGTTTTAGTTTGTAATATATGAGAATGAGTTGACGTTAGATTTTGCGTAATTTTATATAATTCATTCTCCATTTTCTTATTTCTGTTTTGTAAATTAGGTTGCTGGAGTTCCAGGGGTGACAGAAGCACTCTTTTTAGCTAGACAATCTGCACTTGCTGCTGAGAAAAGCAAGTCTAATGAGACTCCCATGCTCTATAGTTGTGGTCTTTGTGGCAAGGGATACAGAAGTGCTAAGGCTCATGCTCAGCACCTAAAATCACGAAGCCACATAATGCAGGCTTCCCAAGGAACGAGTCATTCAGATGTTGGGAGCACGATAATCAAGCCTTTACCACCACGTTTTGTTGCGAAGCGCCCCCAACAAAGAGAGCAAGATGACAAAGAAAGTGATGATAGTGATGAGTGGGAGGAGGTTAACTCAGAGGAAGACGTGGTTGGTGAAGCTGGAGATTCATTGTCTCATATGAATATGAATGATGATGACGATGATGATGATGTTCATATGGATGACAATGAGTATGAGTTGGATCCATCATGTTGTTTTATGTGTGATTTAGAGCATGGTACGATAGAAAGCTGTATGGTTCACATGCACAAATGTCATGGCTTCTTCATACCTGATGTGGAATATCTGAAAGATCCAAAAGGTCTTCTTACTTACCTAAGCCTCAAGGTAATAAATCAATTATATGAATGTATTTTCTTAGAATGAGACTATTTCAGTTATATTTGATAAGATATACGTTTTATTTTACTGGTAAAGATCAATTTACATTTTTCATTTTACGGTAATTCATTCCAGGTTAAACGGGATTTCATGTGTTTATATTGCAATGAGAGATGTCATCCCTTCAACAGTTTGGAAGCGGTTAGGAAACACATGGAGGCAAAAAGTCATTGCAAAGTGCACTATGGTGATGGCGGGGATGATGAAGAAGCAGAGCTAGAAGAATTTTATGATTACAGCAGCAGGTTTCTCTCTTATATATATGTATTTTGTCTCTTGTTTTTATTTTATTTTCTTTTTCTATGCTTTTGAGTAATTCAATTTCACTGCTTATTGAATTGATTATGTATTTATTATATATAAAATATGTATGTATGTATGTATCTAAAATTGCTGTTTCCTTCATTTTAGTTACGTGGACTCAGATGGGAAGCAGCTGGTAGCATCTGATGACATGAACAATACTGTTGAACTTGGAAGCGGTGGGTCTGAGCTCATCATAACCCAGAGAAATGCTGACAGAAGAACATCAACCAAAACAATTGGATCTCGGGAATATTTGCGCTACTACCGCCAAAAGCCACGCCCATCACCCACTGACAATGCTATCACTGCTGCGCTGGCTTCAAGGTTCAAGTCTGATCTCTATTTTATTAGATCCTTCCTAAAGTAAAAGCATCTAGAAGAAGCATCCTTGTTCTGCACGTAATTTTTACGGAACCAAATCCTCCCTTCCTCTTCAAGAGAGAAAAAAAATAAATAAATAACTAAAAAGTGAAGAAAACAAAGAGAAATATACGGCGGAAAAAAATGAAAAGAAAACAAAAATGAATGAAATATAATGGTTGTCTATTACTAATGAAGAAATTATGTTTTATTGATCAAGTATAAGGTTACGTTGGGTTGGGAAGAATAAAGGTCAAAACCGTGAAATGAGCTTATGAGCATTTTATTTTCTTGTTTTGTATTTTTAGGGCAGAATGATATGCTGATTTCACCTTTTATTCTCCACCGGAGGAAATTCCATTTCTCCCCTAAAATCGTAGGGATGGCTTGTTCACCCATAAAAAGAATTTGCCTTGGCGGAACATTTATGAAATTATCCCAATTTTTTTTATTGCTTGCTAGAATGCTTGTTTACTTATATTCTCATTTCGTTCAACCCTTTATTCTAACTTACCAAAAATCTACCACTCACTCATTAAGCTTCTCCTTCATGTACATTGTTAAACATGATTATTCTCACACGTGCACGCTAGTATCACTCTCAAGTTCATCTCATTCTCGCAATTCTCGCCTAATTTCCACTATCATTTAAATGCATTTAACAAAACAAGAGGGAAGAAATATATAAAAGGAAAAAATAAAGGAGAAAAGAAAAGATATATAGATATATGGTTGTGTAATACTGATTAAGAAATTATGTTTTATTGATCAGGTATAAAAGTATGGGATTGGCAACTGTGCAATCAAGGGAGCATATGGTTAGGATGAAGGTTATGAAAGAGATGAACCGATCAGGGGCGGAGGCTATGCGTTCTAAGATTGGGATGAAGAGTAATGTCATCCGCAATCTCCCCAGGAATGTCCCCCATTAGTCCTTTCAATGTGGCAAAATCTTTTTGTTTTTTTTTTTCAAGTGGTGCCTTGAAATCTTTCTTTGACAAGCATTATGTTTATTATTATTATTTTTATTTATGAGGGGGATTACGGTGATTTTGGCTTGTGGATTTGCCCTTGGTAATAGTAATTATACAATTTTAAATATATTACTCGATTTTCTTTTGTGTTCTAAGATATATTATTGGGGGCTTGCGGCAATGTGGTGTTACTGCACCCCAGAAAATATTAGGGTCTTTTTTTTTTTTTTGGAAACCAAATATTAGCTTCTAGTTGATATATGTATTTTGAGTTTGTTTTTTATTTTTTATACATAAAAATAATGAAAAGAGTTTGAAATATATTTGATTATTTGTGTTTTTAAAATTTATTTTAGAGAACAAAAAATGCGTAAAATGGTCAAAAATAGTTTTGGGTTTTTTGATTCAAAATATGGAGATTTTTAAAGTAAGGAAGAGAGAATGTTAAATCAAATGCATATCTATTTTTTTTTAAAATATGAATTTCAAAATCAAAAATAAAAATAAAAAAACAAAAATAACAAAATGCGATTATTGTATCATGGGTGTATTCCTGATAACGGATAATAAACAAAGCCAGATTTTAATGGCTTCAACGAATCAAGTCTAACCTCAAGCATCATAATTTTAGATTTCAATAGATAGGTAAAATCATCATCTTGGACTTAATTTTATTTTTATTTTGTTGAAAGTTACTTCTGGTTTTTTTTTTTTTTTTTTTTTTTTTTTTTTTTTTTATTGTAAATACTAGTAATTTGTTTTGAAAGAGGAGATGCTGGCAGTAGAGGTGCTTTCAGCTACACAGTATTAGGCTTTAATAGATGGGTGTGTATATATTCATTTATTTTTTACTTAAAAAAATATGTTAATGCATCTGAACTGTTAAATTTTTAACCCAACAATTAGAAAAGTGTTAACACGGGATTGACAAATCGGTCCCATCCTAATTTAAAAAAATAATTTTAATTTTTCATAATATGAAATTAAACCGGTCAAATAAGAGTCAAATTATTTGATTTTATTCTCAAAATATTTCAGTCCAAAGTTTAGTTTGGATTTACTTGTCTACTCATCCATTTTCTAGACGGCTAAATGGAATTATTTCAAACAAATGCCAATCAGTTGAGAAGGATTTCTTGTCAATTTGGTGGCCAAAAATGATGTATAAATTTCTATTTGCACAACACCAATTCCCAGTCAGTGGCAAGGATTCTATAACAACTTTAAGCATCTTCCTCACTGCTTTGTATTATTCCATAATAATTAAGTGGCAAACTTAAATTTCTCTTCCCATCCCAGAACTTCAATGACCAGTGCGATGCCCATCATAATCAAGCCCCCACACCCTAGCTCACTCAGAATATCCAAAAGATAGCATAACTAAAACTCCAATTGAAAAATCCCTAATTGAAATTACAAAAACCTAGTAATGTATATATATAATGTATATTATCCGCAGCAGTAGCAAGATCAAGCATCAACAAGAGGATCGTCAGCGATGAGAAGCTCAGGGAAAAGCGTGTTCGTGTAGACCAAAAGAGAGAGCGAGATATAGAGAGAGAGAGAGATTTTAGAATGAAAAAAGAAAACCCGGTTTATTCAATATAGAAAATTCTATATGAAATAGAGTTTTAGAAAGACACAAAACTCTATATGAAATAGAGTTTTCAAAAAGATATAAAACACTAAATTAAATAACGCTTCAGGACTCTCAAAAAAAGCGCTATTTCAAATAAAATTTTCCGTATTGTTAAAAAATGCTACTTCAAATAATATTTTCATTAACGGTATTTCTCTAACTATTTTTAACTGGGCAATGATTCTATAAAATTTAATTATATACCGACAAA
>JAVXUM010186443.1:0-10879 GCA_035590655.1 Pouteria glomerata
GATTTTCTGCTTTTAATGATACATTACTACATCTTATCTCTGTGTCGATGCCTTTCCACTTACCGCAGATATCTGCTTGAGGTTGGTAAGAGCTTCCTGTGCATTCCTCTTTGTCACTGCATTTCCATGCCTAAGGGCTTCCACCAAAGCCCTCACCAAAGACTGATTCAGCGAGTGTCTATGGCTGAAACTTTCCACTCTCAACATTCTCTCCACCATCCAAATAGCTTTCTCTTGAAGCTCCCCAAGTCGAGCTTCTGTGAAGAGCCAAATCACAGCATCAAGCACCCCTAGCCGTTCGAGTTCATCGACGGCTCGCTTGAAACTATTAGAAGAAGAAGAAGCATCCAAGAGTAAGGTAGAGAGAGCTTCTACTGCAGCTACTTGGACACTGGAGTCCTCGTCCGATAGAAGATCAGCCAAGGGTTTGATGCAATCGCTCTTCAACAAGCAGAATTGATCATCGTCTTCGCATGGAGAGTTGTGTACAGGACACGTGAGAGGTGCTGGAGGAGAGGCCTTCCCACACGTGAGCATCAAGGAAGCGCAGAAGAAACCACCTGGCTGAGGTGGTTCTGAGTCCCTGGTAGCAACACTAATAGTCCTTCTAGATTCTGACAGATACTTCAATCCGAGGGCAGCCATCCGTTTCACTCTTGGTTTTGAACTAAAACCAAGTTGCTCGCGGAACACGCTCATCAGGCGATGCTCTTTAATAACACCGATAATTTGTTGACCAGGGTTCCTTGTGAAGTGAAGTAAGAGACCTAGAAGCCCTTCCACCATGCTCGCCGTAGACCTGAAACTTGTTCCGTTGGATCTATGGCACTGGCTTTTGAGAGTAGCAACAGCCCATGTTACAAAACTAGCTCCTAGGATTCTGTTTACATCGTCTTCTGATAGAGGAAGATTTGCAAGTATGCAGGCAGCATTCGATCTCTCAACGTCTGTGGATTGATTGTCTAACAGTTTCTCTTTGAAGAAAACGAGTTTGTTAGAAGGTCTAAGCTCACTGGCAAGATCTCCACCGAGACTTTCAGAGAGGACCCTTGTGAGTCTCAGAGCACAACTTCTGTGTTCAACTCCTGGGTGTTCAAGAAATGATGTTATGGTTTTGAGGCCATCTCCAGATTTTATATGAGCAGCAACTGATTCTGCAGGGAAAATACATATGGATCCAGTAAGAATTTTGCAATGAATGCGAAACGCAGCTCCATAAGTTGTGGCCACAATAAAATGCAAGAAATTTAGGCGTATAAAAGGTTTGGCTTTCTATACGCCAAGCCTTGCACAGGATTTAGCATGTAAATATTGAAGTCAAACCAACTTTTGTCCACCAATTCCTACCTAGCATATCAGCATATAATTATGTCAACAAGACATTTGCAAAAACTGCCACAGTTTTGAGCTATTCTTTAGGGATGTGCTAAACCAAACTGAAAATTTCAGTTTTCGGTTACTCGGTTACTTTGGTTCTCTTGGTTGTTTTTTAGATTCGAACTAAAATTCAATTAGATTCTGGTTCTTACAAACGACGAACCAAAAATCTAACTAGAAATTAAATATAAATATATATAATAGTTTTGTATAAAAATAAATTACAAAATATATATTTTTATTTATGTATATAATAAAATAAAAAACCAAAAAATTCAGGTAATTCAGTTTTCAGTTCTGGTTCTACCCGAATAGAACACCCCTAATTCTTCATCCCAAGTTCTAGCATCTTCCTGTTCTAAATTATCGATATAGACGGCAATTCCTTATTTCTGCATATGCTAAGACTGCAATTTCCAAAGAATAGGGATGGGATGGCAAAGGAGGGCTTCATACCTTGCACTTGCACCCGAGCCCAAATAGGGAAACTAACCCCGCACTTCCTCCCGAACCTGTGGCGGGAATATACCTTCTAATCCATCCCTGATTAAAATAACTCATTCCCATTCTCTCCCTGGCCTGCCTTGCGGCAATTAACTAATATTATTATGTACTAAATGCATTTTATGTACATAATGATATTTTTGAATTACTATTATTATGTATGAAGAGTATTTTCATAATTTCAGTATCTGACAGCGGTGGGTTTGGGTTTTTAATTACTATTATTATGTATGAAGAGTATTCTTATACTTTCAGTATCTTACAGCGGTGGGTTTGGGTTTTTAATTGCTAATCCCGAACCCGCCTCTCTCCCCATAGAGTACCTCGAATCTGCTGATATATATTACAAACTCCTACCGTTGGGGGAGAGGAGGGGGGAAGGGAGGGGTGAGCAACTATTTTCTAGGATTAAATTGCTATTTCTGAAAAATTTTTATCTTCAAAATATTATTAATTGTCACTGCTACTATAAATAAAGCACAATAACCAAGGTCTTTGGTCTATGGTAATTCGGAATATCTTCAAAAAGATGAGAAGTGGCGTTCTCTTAGATTTTGGGGAGGCTATTTTCCCGGATATGGGCTGGACAGCTGTGTAATCTTAAAAAACAACATGGCTGCAATTTTTTTATAATTGATTTCTTTTTCCACCAAATCAGATGAAGCCCCGTATAAAAAGGCCATCCGTACTCCTCACAGTCAAGATGAAGTCAATGAAATAGTGAGAAGGGGCAAAATACAAGCACAAATTTCACGTGTTACATGGAATTCGGCAGTTAACAGCTTAAGATCAGATTTCTTGAAGATCTGGTGCCCAAGAGGAATCATTTCTAGCCCAATTTTTAAGCCCAAAAAAAAAAAAGAGAAGTACCTGTTGCCTGGGGGGAAGATGCCATTCCGAATAGAATCTGGAGAATAGCCACTTGACATTGAGGAGATGCTAGAGATAAGAGGCCCAAAAAACTAAAGACAATTGGCTGTGACTGCATGAAATGCCCTCTCTTATCCGCATATGCTAATTCCCAATGCCCAGGTTTGGAGACAATTTTTGCTATTATTGATGCAGCCAATGCCTTGACCTCAAGTGGTGCATCCTGATTTCCAAAAAGAACATCTGTAAGCACTGGGAGCACAGCTGCGTCAACAAGGATGGATATGTTCTCTTCCAAGGACGACAGGTTATACAAAGCTTGCAAGCTCGGAGCTCGTCCTTCTGGTTTCGATAGCAATTCAACTATTATAGTAGCACTTCGCCTAGCAATTTGTTCTTTACTAGTACTTGTCAAGGTCATCCTCCCCACCAAAGATGCCATCTCAATTTTAACATCATCAGAACCTGTGGCCAAGAGAGATCCCACAGCTGATTAATATGTAAATGAAAAGTTCCCATGTTAACGATGGGCGGTACAAAGTAAATTGGAACTCAGGTTTTCTTCTGCTTTCCATTACTCAGGCATTGGTCTACATAGAGAAAGAAACGCTAACAATTATAGGGCTCCTCCTTTTAAAATACAAATACCTTAACAAATTTTGATCCTGTAAAAAAATCTAATAAGCTTCATACATTAGTCTCCTTAATTTATGTATCCTATCTTCAGATGGACAATAAAAAGGGTAAAATTATGAGAGGAAATACGAAAGGAAAATTAATCTTAATGAAAAATAACCATTAATGTTGATTTTTTTCTCATTCATACTTTCAACTAGAAATCTTCAGCTTAAATAAGTTTGAATCCTGTACATGTGTGAGCAAACACTCCCATCCAAACTTTCCCATATCAAGACCTTTCTTTCTTGCGAAAGCCATTACAGGAATGCACCAAGAGCAGCGGCTTTTCTTCCCATTTATCCTTTTTTCTTTTTTTCTTTTTTTCTTTTTTTTGAAGAGGGAGCTAGGGGAAGGTTCTTCCTTGCCAATACCTTTATATACTAAGTACGCAGAAAGAAAAACCGTACGCAGAAAGAAAAACCAACTAGCTTGATATGCAGTTATCATTTTTTTTTATGGAAGAAGAAGGGGGGGTCTTCCTTGCTAATACCTATATACATTAAGCACGCAAAAAGAAAAACCAACTAGCTTGATACGCAGGAGCAAATCTAACTGCAAGTTAAGTCTGCATTGAAAATTATTACATAGTTTCTAAAATAGTAAAACTTCATTATAAGTAGAAGAAAGTAGCAGTTTTATCACAAGACATACCTTCACATAACCGACTGAGTAACGGTTCAAATCTTCCTACTGCTGCTAAATGCTGAACATTATCCTCCACCGTCTCCATCTGCTTTAAAACTTTCTCAGCTAAATTAGATAACGCAGGATGCTCTAGATCCCCTGCCATCGTTGACAGAAGAACTAAAGCACCTTTCTCTGAAGCAATTTTTGCACAATAAGTTCTATCATTTGAGAATTCAAGCAATATCTTGACAGCATACTCTCTCTCTTCCTCTAAGCTCCCAATAAGGCTTCGTATAGCCAATCTGGTTATACCCTCTTCAAGCATTATTATCTGGGGAAACATAAAGCAATTTAGAAGAAACTTTCAACAGCCTTTTAGAAGCTCGATACTTACAACTTTTCTATTGCGTTATAGTGAGCTGGGAAAAAAAAATCAGAGAAATAAGCATCTTTCTAATGGGACTTTGATGGTCAGAAAATTTAAATACACAGTCCTTGGAGAAAAGAAGTAAACACATACAATGAAAGTGTGTTCTGGTCTAACGGATTACAAGGCTCACATGCCACCCACCCACACAGGCTGATGATACATTGGTTAAAGCACATCAGCCCATTCAAATGATTACTAAAATGTTAGGTATATCATATGTTTCGCAATTGCTGGTAAATTTTTCTCTTGAAGGCGAAGCTGACATTTTAGGTTTGTGATTGTTGATCATCGCTCATACTTGAGGGTTGAGAATACGGGCCATTCAAAAGGGCCCATTTCAGCGTTAGGAGAGGATTGTCCGGAAACAGAATTGGCCACTGAATTTTGCCTTTTAAACAATCCAATTGGGCATTCAAACAGCATGTCTGCTATTGTCAATTTTTTTTCCCAAGTTATTTTATGTTATTTATTTATTGTGTATTCAGTTTTTGTAGATTTTTTTACAAGAGAGAAGGATAATTCTTTGAGAGAATTTCTTGTAAGTTTCTCTTGTAAAAACATTTGTTCAATCTTGAATGCCTTTCTGAATTTGTGGATTGGGCTTATGCCAAACCACATTAAAATCTTCACTTACTCGATAGCTGAAGTTTTGTTGCTTGTTCTCTTCGATTATATTGACTTATGCCACAGTCAGTTCTTGACTCAATGGGATGCTGGCATAAAGGTTCTGTAGGTGACAGGCCCATGCAGGGTACATAAATCAGAGCCTTTTTACCTCAGCAGTACATTCTTGGAGGAAAAAAATTATTCTTTAGAAAGTGGAGTTTCCAAGGAAAACAGCGGAAAGAGTGCTGAACTCTTCTAAGTTTTACAAGTCAAGGAAGTATATCAAATCTCTATTCCGTTGTAGTTATTATAGGACACTTGACTTCCAGGTTGCAAGTTTTCTAGAAACTTCTCTATACGTATAAAAAATATGTACAAAGATTCTTAAGAGGAATCAAAAAACAAAATTGATTGTTGAGACAATATTCTTACTGTCTTCACAGGAAACTCCAAAACAAAAAGTTGATGGAAAAGCAGGCATTTCAGTCCGTGGGTACGGCTGCGACGACCCAAAAGCCACTCAACTGTTCACTGTACTTCCTTTATCCCACTCCCCTCCCTATATCTCTCGACCCATTCACCGGAGTATATTAGGCTCCGAGTATTGAAGTGTTAAAGCTTGCTCATTAAGGTGTTTGACAAGCTCGATACGAGCTTTTATCGAGCTTAAAATCCTACGTTTGAATTTCATTCACTAGTCTATAGGCAAGTTTGAACTCGACTTAAGCTCTGCTTGGTTACAACATTCAAACTTACTTTTGAACTTTTATCGAGCTTGCTCCCAAGCTTTTGTCAAGCTTACTAATCACGAGCCTGTTCACAAGATGTTCTTCTTGCTTACTTATTAATAAACAAGTTTAACAAACAAGCTACATTTTCTAACTTAACAAACACAATTTAAAAATAGCAATAAACAACCTTGTTCAAGAACATTAAGACAAGTTTATTCATGAACATCTAAACGAGCTTATTCAAGAATGATAAATGAGTTTGTTCGTGAACACTTCAACAAACTTGTTCACAAATGATAGAGTTTGTTAGCAAGTCTTATCAAATCGAACTTACCCTTGTTTGAGTTCGGCTCATTTATTTATTGAGTTTGAAAAGTGTATTTAAGCTCGTTCATTTAGTTTATCAAATGAATATAAACGAGCTCCTTCACGAGTGACTTGCTGAATGCTTAGTTTGTTCATAACGCTATTTATAGGTGCACAGGTTACAAAATTCAGCACACCATATACCTTCTTAATATGCAGTACCATGGGAGTAGAATTATAAATTACATACATAGATTGTGGTAATGTAGCTTCATTTGGTAGAGTGGTCAACTTTTAGCCTAATTCAACTTTAAAGCAATTGAGCTATTTATATACCATACTTTTTCCATTTTTTTATTTTTTTTATCTCCTGATAAACTAAGAATAGTTGGAATTCTTATCCTTAATATTTTGTTATTCTTTTGGAAAGAAGGCATTACTAGAGAGAGAGAGAGAGAGAGAGAGAAGAAATTAATCACATTGCGTATATAGGAGGATTGATTCGATAAACTGACCTTACTTTCTTCATCCTTTGACATGCAAAGGAGCACCATGAGAGCTTTGCTTCTCAAGTGGGATCCTATACGCTTTGAACAGTTCTTAAGCACTTTAACAATAAGAACAACTACACCAGCATTCCTCACTCTGTATCTGCTAGAAGGATGCTCTTGCGAAATCTTACAGATGTTATCCAACACTCGCTCCAAGCCATCCATCGATGGAGAGTCCTCACTAAGAGACTGCACAGCCAACTTAATCTGAATCTCAACGTTCCTATTGATCCACTCTTCAATGGCACCGGCCAACCCAATGTTAGGTTTCAGTTCCAAAGATTTCAGGACCTGTCCAGTGACCGGACAAGTTGGATCTCGACCGTCCTCTATACACCGCTTGAACCAATACTCAATTGCAGTCTTTTCATAAGCCTGAGACGATTCCAGAACCACCGGATGCTTCATGACTTCCTTGGTCAGAGGGCAGAGGAAGTTCCTGAATGGTGAAATTTGGGCATCGTCTTCAAAATCAAGTCCAAAACTCTGAGACAAGACGTCCAGTTCAAGGGACCAATTGTCCATAATTTTCTCGAGAGACATCAAGAATCGCCTCTCTGAGACTGAATTCGAGTTTGCAAGATCGTTCTTTAAGTGCTTAACCTGTTCTGATAACTCAGCGTGATTATTATTGGAATCAATACCAAGAGCTCGAGCCAAATCCATGATAATAGCACTCTGCACAGCTTTGTTGGATTGTCTCCCCTGTCCTTCTTTCTCTAGTATCCGGTGGACTCTCTCTTCGTTCTCTGTCACCTGAACCATTACAAGATAATCACACATATACATACATAAATTCACATACACACACATATATAGAGAGAGAGAGAGGGCGGGGAGAGACGTACTCTGAACTGAGCCTGCTTCATATCTCTGGAAACGTCAACGACCTTCTTGCGAAGATCGGGAATGTCCTGAAGACCAGAGTCGAGCAAAGCCAACCATCCTCCAATGGCTACCGTGCACTCCTGCAGAGATGCGCAGAGCGACTGACAATTGATGAGGACGAAGATCTTGCTCTTGTTACGATACGTGGACAACGTCTCGACGGCCTTTTTCAGATCAATGGCGATCCCCTTGAGCGACGTCTGGACCGAGGGCGGCAG
The DNA here is from genome assembly GCA_035590655.1 of Pouteria glomerata. Taxonomy (NCBI): domain Eukaryota; kingdom Viridiplantae; phylum Streptophyta; class Magnoliopsida; order Ericales; family Sapotaceae; genus Pouteria; species Pouteria glomerata. The sequence goes on from JAVXUM010186443.1 coordinate 7,787, forward strand.
GTTCTCTGGCGATGAGGGGCGGAGCAACTGGTTTAAGACCAGCTGGAGTCGCTTGGCGTAGGCCAAGAACCGCCTTGGGTTTTCCCAAGAGTAGCAGTGGTCTTCGGCGGCGCATATTTCTGACAATGAGCGTTGAATTGACTCAACCGCCGGTGAGGTCGACGACATTTCTCTGATCCAGTAAAGCCCTCGGCGTCAGGCATGGATGTTAGATTCCGGCGGAGCTGCTCGTCTTCTGTCGGTGAAGTTATATATATACTCAGTCGCACAACATTCAAGCAAACGCAGAGAATTGAGCTCTTCGCGTTTTCTTCTTCCACCAAGACCACCGCGTTCAAGCTCACGCAGAGGAAATAGTCAAACTTGACTCGATCCTACCTATGATTTGTTATAATTTTGCGAAAAATTTTAAAAATTTTAAAAATTATTTATTTTTTATTTAATTATACTAATAATTTATATAATAAATCAAGTTATTGATTTAGTATTTATGTATTAAATTAATAATTATTATTATAAAAATTAAATCAGCACATCCAACCCGATCTATCACCTGGATCGACCCATTTCGTTTGCAATAACCACGTACCTTTCCCCTTCTCTGTCTTTTCTGCTTCCTGTAGATGGATCAAGTACGGCTTCTTCTATTTGGATTGCCAATCTTCCTTCTCTGCAGCGACATGATTAGCCTCTTCCGTTCGCCGCCGCCGCCACCACCTACGGTGCCCTCCCACAAGCACCACCAACACCAACAAGTTCCTCCAGAAACCCAAGAATTTCCTCCAACGCAGGCATATGTTGATTTGTTTTTGTCGTGATTGTTTGTATGTCTATACACGCTTTGAATTGTATTTGTTAACTACTGGTCGATGAATTTGCAGAGTTCGGTTGGTTATGGAGGAATCGGTGTGGGCAATACAGTCGAGATCGACTTTTGTACTTCTTGTTCTTACAGGTAGATATTTTTTGGTTGGTGGTTATGAGTTCTACTATTTGGGGAAATTGATTTTTTTTTTTTTTTTTTTAACAGTCAAATGAGGAAAAAACAAAAAAAAAGAAGAAGAGAAAAAAAATTAAAATTGAGAATTTTTTAAGAAATAAAAGATAAGAAATAAGAAAGAAAAGTGCATATTAAAATTTTAAAAATTTTATCCTATGAAAAATAAAAATTAATTAATTAAAATTTTAAAATAATATATTTATTCATAAAATAAAAAATTACAAATTACAAATATATAAGACTAAATAAATTGATAATTTTTTAATTTCATAAATAATTTAATAATAAAATAATATATATATATATTGTTTATTATTTTTTCTCAACTCACAAGTCACAACAAAGTTAAAGAAATGCATCTATTCTTTCCTAAAGTTGTAATAAAAAAGAAAAATCCATTTATTTTATTTACTCTTCTCTCCAAACTTATTTTTTCTCTCTCTCTCTCTCTCTTTCTCTAAACTTACAAACGGAGACTTAATCCTGGTGAAAACTAGACAACTAGAGTAGGTTGTTGCAGGTAATCCCATGTTAGCTGTGAGACAACTTGACTGGGTGATTTTTTTTTTTTTTTTTTTTTTTAATCTGAGTTCATAAAGAGGAGCAACATTCAGCTGGCTGTGTGTCTCCATTAATTCAAACAAATCATGCACAACTCATGTTAATCATATAAAAAATGGATGGTGTTGACGTGGGTTGTATTTTTTACGTGGTTTCATACGAGTCAGTCAGGAAATAATAATCATATTGAAAACCAATGCAATAATCATTGAAAGGACATTTCATTTGTCTATTCTTTCGGATAATAATAGAGCCGTTTAGAGGTAGAAGTGAAATTTTTGATAATTTTTTTATATTTTTTTGAATTATAATTTTTAGTGTATTTAATAAATAAAAGTGTAATTTTTAACAATTTTTTACAACTTTTTAGTGTTTAATAAAATTGTTATTGTAGTAAAACAAAAAAATAGTAACTTTTGAGTATTTGAAAAAAAATTTTATTGTAACAGAGTAGAAAAGTAAAAAGAAAGTGGGACTCGCTGTAATAATTATTTACAGTAGTGGAGCAGAAAAGTGAAAAAAATTGTAAGTTTGCCAAATACTCAAATTGTTGTAGAAGTATTAATTTTTGATATTTTTTTGATATTTTTTAAGTCTCCAAACGAGCTCGTAGCATCAGAGAGGGGATCTAGGGTTTTTCCTTTTTTATTTCTTTTTTGGTAATTAGAGGGGATCTAGGTTAAGGAGGCCATGGGGCAAAAATTCACGAAGACATGTCTAGTGGGATGAAAAATAAGAAGGATAAAAAGAGATGGGAGAATTATCCTCCATATTCATTGCTTGGTTAGAGAAAAAGATGAATAAAATGGGAAAAAAAAATGAAAAATAAGATAAAAATGAGAGTGGAACTCACACAATTTTTTTCTCTCAAATTTGGGAGAAAAAGAAGGGAGAAAGAAGAAAGAGAGGAGAGAGCAAGAGAGACATCTGTGATTAAAAAAATCAAAAAGTGAAACCCACTTGTTTAAAATAATTTTTAATTTATAAAATAAATTATAATATATATATATATTTCTTTTGCTTCTTCTCACTTTTTTCACTCAACCAAATATATTTTATTCCTCTTACTTTTTTCTTTTTTCTTTATTCCTTCATTTCGCTTTTCCTTCCTTCCATCCTTCTTTTCTACCAAACACACTGTAAAAGCTTTCGACTTTTTCTAAAGAAAAGAAAAGAGTTAATTGCTGTAAAAACTTTTTGAAAACAGCAAGCTTGTCTCCCTGTGATGCCCAGCGATGCAAGAGCTAGCTACACACATGCAATAATGAAAGAATGGTTCTAAACCAATTTTTTTTATCAGAAAGTCTCCGCATCCCGCAAAATTTTTACCGCAACCCAGTCCCGTTGTCTTATACAGTGGGATCCATGTGATAAAAAAAAAATTAAAAAAAAAAAAAGGAATAACTGTGTGCAGATCTGGGTGCGGGACGACCGCACGGTGATCTTAGCATCGCCCTTTTTTTATATTGTTTCTATTGGTGTCAGAGCGTCTCGACGCTAATGTGTCCTTCTGTTTGTCTATTTGGTCACGC
>JAVXUM010186467.1:0-10878 GCA_035590655.1 Pouteria glomerata
AGTAAAAGAATTTATTAAATTAATACATCATTCTACATTAAAATATTGAGTTAGTAATTACACTTTTCAAGTGTAATCATAATACAAATCTCTATAAAATTTAAATTTTTTACTCACCGTATTAATTATGAAACTGAAATTGTTACAAATTTATACTAATTTATACAATTCTAAACACATCATTATGAATTGTGGAGAGGGAAAAAATCACATACCCTCCATGATATGGACCCTCGCTCTTTATCTCCTCCATAGAACCTGTAGGTAACACCACATAGGGGAAGATATCAGAGGTCTGATCGACAGTCGCCGGCCAAAAACCCTCTGACGCCCAAGTCAGTATCCAGTTCTAGGTAAAATAAGAGAAAAACTAAAAAATCGGAAGAGAGAGAGAGAGAGAGAGAGAGAAAGAGAGAGAAGAAGAAGAAGAAGAAGAAGAAAAAGAAGAAGAAGAAGAAGAAAAAGCCCCCAGACCCAAAGCCAGAGACCCCATTTTCAAGACCCCCCTGTTTCTCCTCTTTAACCTCTTTTCTGATCACCTCTTTTCTGTCAGGTTACGGGGAAACGAAGGATTCTTTTCTTCTCAATCTTTGTGAACCAAGGGTTAATAGGATGTCACGTGTTGGGGTGGTCCCCTATATCTTTCTTGATCCTCCAACTACCCCCCAGTTTCTGCTTTGAGCTCAACCTTGAGATGAAAGTTGAAGCTTAATAATAGAACATGACTGACCTGAGCGGGTCAGGTAGTAAAGCCTTGGTCTTGCACCAAGTGTGGTTATAGCCAACCTGAGTAGGACAGGAGGTGCCATCTTAGCCTTGCGCCAAGTATGACCGATGCCGACTTGAGCGGGTAAGGTAGCCATGCTTTGGTCTTGCACCACGTTGGTCACGGCCAGCCTAGGCGGGTCAGAAGGCGCCATCTTAGCCTTGCATCAAGTTGGTCATGGCCAGCCTGAGCGGGTCAAGAGGCACTATCTTGATCTTGCGCCAAGTATAACTGATGCCGACCTGAGCGGGTCAGATACCTATACCTTGGCCTTGCACCAAGTTAGTCACGGCCAGCCTGAGCAGGTCAGGAGGCGTTATCTTGACCTTGCACCAAGTGTGACCGATGCCGACCTGAGCGGGTCAGGTAGCTAACCCTTGGCCTTACACTAAGTGTGGTCATAGCTGATAGAATGTCTTATGGGGATCGATTGCTGCTCTCCCGTTTAGCCATATAGGAGCATCATGTATAAGGAAATGATAGAAAGTCTTCAAGAGATCAGTTGTTGCTTGCCAATCTTGCCATATTTAAGCTTTGCATAAAAGGAAATGATAGAAAACTTTTGAGGACTAGTAGTTGCTTTTCAAATAAATCTTCAAGTGGTCATAACTTTGTGCTTGGGTGTTCGTTTTAGGTGATCTTTATATCAATTTCATGTATTGTTTTGAGATCTATGTGGCCAAATAGCCTATGGCGGTTTGCGACGATCAGAATTCCGAAATAATATCGTTTTCATGGAGTTTTTGGACTTTTTTCCTTAGATACTCGTAGTCGGAGATAAAGAAATGATAAAGAGTTGTTCGGCCATAAGTAGAGAGCTCATTGGCCCATAGAGAGAGACACTTAGCTATACATAGAAATATGCTTGGCCATAAGGAGATACTTTGCTTTACATATTTGTAAATAGAAGGCTACTCGGCTATACATAGAGAGATGCTTGGCCATGGGGAGATACTTTGCTTTACATGGCTTTAAGTAAAGAGACACTCTGCAATACACGGTGATCAGATTGTACTGAATTCCGTCAAGTAGGAGACTATTCAGACAAAAGTGCTATGCTGCTCGGTATGTAGAGCTTGTGACATATGCCGTAACGGCTAAATAAATTAACTCTACTCAGTCAAGTTATAGACGAGACCGACACGAGGCTGATAGCCGAATGATTTAAATAACACTCAATAGCTGCATGTTAGCTTGATAGTATTTAACCATAGTAAATTAACTAAACAAATTCATGAATTTTGTGGAAGAGGTAGAATATATACGGAATAAAATAGTTTAAAAATCGTATGCCTGGTACGGGTGCTTATATTTGGAATTCCAAGTTGTATTTGGCCATGGATAGGAGTTGGAGTAAGCTACTACAAAAATGGCAATGTATGTGTTGCTCAGACCTGCTCGGCAAGCTCAAATTTGTTCTGTTAGAAAGGGGCACATATGCTTCTCGTGACCAGATTGATGCTTGCTCGGACTTACAAAAATGTTGCTCTGACACAGAGGAGTTTTGTTTAGCCTAAACAGAAATGCTGGACTAGTGACTGATGAAGATATACATCATCAAATTTGCTCGGTATACATCATCAAATTTGCTCAGCGATGAAACTGCTACAAATAGAGATGTTGGGCAACCCGAGTGCTTAGCACTTCAAACATTGACAGCTAAAAACATTATTTGATGATGAAATTGGCTGGGGTGGAGATGTTCGGCAACTAAGTTGTTTGATGAGAATTGACACATACAAACTGGAAAAAGTCAACCCAGAACCACAAAGCGAGAAAGAATTGATGTTTGGCAAAGTTTTTCCGTTAACAGTTCTGTGATTATCTACTACTCAGCCTAGCACATTTGCTTGGTAATGGAAACTTACTATTTTGCTTAATAATAAAGGTAGACCATTTGTGGTCTAGCCGCTCGTTTTGATTCACGAGTGATCAGATGAATTTTTGTTCAAGTCATTAACCAAGAACGACCTTGTGATGGGGCAATCAAATGTATGACGTCACTCAAATATATGTATTGCCAACATGTAGAAGTCTTGATCGGCCTCATACAAATTGCTCAACCAACAATTAAATACTTCGCTCGGGTCTTGAAATAAGTTTGATCATCCGCTCCATGCTCGATGATTGTCACTAACTGGGTGCTAGCACTGAGCAGACCCGGTCAAGCATGCTTAGCTTGCTTGATAATAACACTTCGGTTGTGGTCCTTCAAGTTACTTGTTGCTCGGCAATGAAGCTTCCAAAACATAGTTGTTCGTGTAACGAGGCTAATTGCTTGGAATAGAATTTGTTCAGGTAGATCGGCAACAGCACAGGTGTCATTTGGGTAGCTTCACAACGAAGCTCCTTGGACAAAGCCTGAATCTGGTCAGCCATACATTACGCGGCAACATCTATTAGCTAAAGGTTGCTTTGCTCGGTTAAGATGTTGTTGTATATATATATATGCCATGCTGCACCGAAGTTAGATAGGAACCCAGATATTTGGTATTGGTACAAAAAATACCGTAACACGTGGAAGCCATCTAAAGAGACACATGGAAGAATCTCCAAGTGAGATTGCCAAGCAAAATAGTATGCCGAGTAGAAGAGAAAGGAATTTAATGACCAGCCGACCACACTACTGGGTCCCACACGTAATGATAACACGTAGTAATAAATCTGGTTCATTTATAATGTTTTAGTTCATTTACAACAAGAAATTTTTACCTCATTACTTTTTTCTTGAACACGTGACAATGTAAGGTGGCATTTGGACATTCTACTGTCTAAATAAGCCTCCAAGGTCCATTCTCAATTTACCCTTATTTAATGCTATATGACTGGTATTAAATGAAAAGGAAATGAATACTTGTGCCAAGCAGCCAAATGGGGAAAAAATAATTACCTTTTTTAAAAGATAATATTATTCTATTACATCTCTCTTACTATAGATATAACACTTAACCATGAATCCAGGTATGTTCACTATTGCTCACTGAATTACTCATTTCTTTCTTTCATTTTCTCTCAAACAAGAACTGACTTAAGTATCGGAGAGGATTTGGTCAAGACTCTTCCTAGCCCATCCTTCTAATTTGCTTTGTTTTGTAGATCTAAATTCTTCATTTTTCAGTGGACATGATGATCACGCTCGGTGGTAATTTTTGCTGCCAAACATTTGGCACCCACCATGGGGCCCGTTTTCTAAGTTCCCCACTATTCTGATTCTAATTTGCAATTGAATTGAAACTTTTCGATTAAGAATGGCATCCGGCGGAGATACAACACCCCCACAATCCCCACGCACAATGGAAGAGTCCGCTCCAGCCAAGCAAAAAGGAAATGCATTAGTTATACACACCCCTAGCTTGGAAGCAAGTAGGAAGCGCAAGGTGGTAGATCTTAAGGCCGCTAAAAGGAAAAATGAAATTGAAGCGTTGGCAAGTGAAAAGCAGATCTACTTAGAAGGATTAGTGCTACAATTGAGCCAAGAAAAGAGGAATAATGTCAAAGAGCATGCTTCTGCATCATCTTCAGACTCGGAGGAAAATGTTAATTCATTGTATGAAGATGAAGAAGAACAGGAGCAGATACAAACAAAGAATGAGCAACCCACAGTTCATGCAGAAAGAAGGAATATCTGGCCTGAGGGGGAATTTCATGTACAACCCTAAAGGTCGAAGTCATCTACTCTGGTAAGGAAAAAATATACAAAATCCCAGGGAAAGAAAATTGTCTCTGTCCTGAAAAGAAAAACTACAAAAAGAAGTCACCAGTTATAGAAGAGGATTCTTCTAGTGAGGACAAGGCAGTGCATGAAAGAGCTAAGAAGTCTGAAAGAATAAAGGAGCATGAGAAGATGTATCTTCAGAATTGGGAGACCCAGCTCAGTCCACATTAATGCTAGCGATGAGAACGTTGGGAAGAATAGCTACCTCTCTTTTCACTAAAGAAATTTTTGAGGCAGAGCCCCCCAAAAAGTTTCAAACTCCGAGATTCAACGTTTTTTGATGGTAAGTCGAATCCTCTAGCTCACTATCGTCATTACATGCAAGCGATGGCATTTTGGAGCTGGAACGATGAATTGATGTGTAGGGTGTTCCCATCAAGTCTAGGGGACACTGCTTTGCAATAGTTCCATAAATTGGCCCCTGAAAGTATTTCTAGATGGGGGCAGTTTGCAGAGCAATTTGTTGCACGATTCCTAGCTAACATAAAATAACCAAAAACTGCTAATATGTTACTCACCATGAAAAAGAAATCGGATGAAAGCCTCAGAGATTATTCAAGAAGATGTTTGGAGCTTTACAATGAGGTGGAAGGGTGCTCCAAACAGTTGGCGGTGACATCATTTAAGTTAGGATTGAAGAAGGAAGATGAACTCTGCCTTTCATTGACAAAGAAGCCAGCCATTAATATGTCTGATTTGATGTGCCGGATTGAAAAGTATGCCAAAATAAATGACGAAATGAGGCCGGTCGAGTAGAAGCAGGACAAGGGTAATTCTAGGAAGGACAGTGGGGAAGCAGGGGAAGTTTGTGAAGCCCGAGGAAAGGAAATCAGTATATGAGGCAATCAATACTGTTTTCAAAGAACCAATTTTCAGAATACTTCCTCAGATTAAAGACAAGCCATATTTCAGGTGGCCGAGGAAGCTGCCTGACTTTGAAGGTAAAGAAGATCATAAGGATTTCTATACTTACCATTAAGATAAAGGACACCATACCGGTTCATGTAAATCCTTGAGGAGACACTTAGAGGATTTGGTCGAGCAGGGGTATCTGAAGGAGTTCATCAATAAAAATAATAATCAAGCTGTTGCAGCCGCTCCCCAAGATCGGCAGGAAGGTCAGTGGAGAAGGAGGGAAGAAGCTGTAGAAGAAGATGCCGTAGAGGAAGCTGAGCAACCACCTCATGCTAGACCAAGGAGGGACGTGCAGAGCCCAGCAGTAATTCATGTCATTCATATAGAGAATTGTCTTCAAAGTGTAACAGTGTGCTCAAATACTGAGCAATTCTCCAAGGGAAATGAAGTACTTGAGGTTGCTGAGTGTCCAACTAAGCACCAAAAGCGAGATGGAGGTCGGGGCATCACATTCCTAGAAGAAGAAGCTCAGAAAGTGGAGAAATCTCACAACGATGCCCTGGTGGTAACCTTGGGCATATTTGAATTGGAAGTAGAAAGAATTTTGATTGATGCTGACAGCTCCACTGAGGTGATTTTTACAGCTTATTTAAGAAGTTAGGCTTGACTGAAAAAAATTTGGAACCAGCAGAGTGCCCCCTTATTGGATTCAACTCGGCCCCAGTATAGCCATTGGGGAGGTGATCCCTGTTCGTGCTGGACCAATGGAATGTGAAGTTGAGTTTACCATGGCTGATGCATCATCTTCCTATAATGCAATAATGGAAAAGTCATGGCTGCATGCTCTGAAGGCTGTCCCTTTAACCTATCACCAAGTCCTAAAGTTTCCTTATGGGGACGAGGTGGTAGAGATTTGAGAGGATCAAGATGTCTCAAGAAAGTGCTTTACAGCAGCTTTAAAGTTCAAACATTTGTCCGAGCAAGTTCAAATGGCAGAATTACCAGAGGATTCTCCAAAGATTGATAATATAGGAGGGAATCCTGAGAAGACGACAGCAAAAAAACTGGAGAAGATATTGATTGATCCAAACGATAATGAGAAGTTTTTCTTGATTGGATCTGATCTAGGAGCTGAAGAAAAGCTGGAAATGGTCGAGTTGCTACTGAAGAATAAAGGAACTTTTGCTTGGAGCCCATATGAGATGCCAGGTATTACCCCTGATGTGCAGTCACATAAACTTAATGTTAATCCAAGAGTAAATCCTGTGGTTCAAAAGGCCAGAAGGTCGGCTCTGCAACATATAGTAATTGAGGAGGTCGGGAAGCTACTTGAGGCTCATGCCATCAGGAAAGTTTTCTACCCTGAGTGGCTAGCCAATACAGTGGTGGTTAAGAAGAAAAATAAGAAGTAGAAGGTTTGTGTTGATTACACAGATCTGAATAAAATATTTCCTAAAGATCCATTTCCACTTCCCAATATTGATCAATTGGTGGATTCCACGTCTGGGAGTGCAAAGATGTCATTTTTGGATGCATACAGGGGATATCATCAACTCCCAATGTATGGTCCAGATGAGGAAAATACTTCTTTCATCACCCCTAAGGGCATTTATTATTACAAAGTTATGCCGTTTGGATTGAAAAATGCTGGATCAACATACCAACGGTTAGTGACAAAAATGTTCAAAGATGACTTTGGGAAAACTATGAAAGTGTATATTGATGATATAGTGGTAATTTTTGTTGCCGAACATTTGATGTGATTAGAATTGTTGGGACTCCATACACAGACGGTTAACTGGCTAAATTTCTGCTCGGTCCCCTCTTCAAATTAGTAAATTATGTCGAATTGAATAGAGATAGGTTGGCCAGTTTAATCAGACGCTTTAGTTTCATTTCGCAAAACTGGTTGGTCAGCAACAAACGTATATTATTATTATTTTATCTATATAAGATGCTCAAACATATAGAAGTGTAGCTCGGATAGGATTAAACCACTTGGACGGAATTGATAACAATTTGGTTCATGTCCATTGCTCGGAGATGTTGCCGACCATGTGTACTTACTCAGGTGACGTTGCTCAGAAATGACTACTAGTTGATGCTTCTTGGTTTGTTCGGCTGTGATTTTAGGCGTGGTTTATGCCGCGATTTCAGGCCTTAATTCATTTTCGAGGCAATTTACAAATGCCATTAGGATGAATATGCAGATATATCTATACTTACATGGTTATAAAAATGGTACCAAAAATGATTTTTAAATCACGTACGGAAAGCAGTGAAGTGTTGTTTGGGCAGTGTACCTATCAAATGTGCTAGCAATGTTGTATGGTAAATCAAACATATTTAAACATATGGGTAATACCTGTGCTCAATGGGTGCCCTGAGAGTCCAATCAACTTGCTGTGTACTGTGCACTCGTGTACAGTAAATTCACACTCTATTATATACAGCCAGGACAATTAATACATCAGACATGTCAACCTTAGCAAAGAGCTACCATGAATAATTAAATAGACACGGCTTAGTTTAATGAAGACTGGGTTAGTGCCAAGCAAATACATTGATAAATAAGTGAAGACTTTATCGACAGATAAGCAGTGTTCAACTATGCTTTCAATGTTTAAACAACCCACAGACTATAAGCCATACCTGTTTGGATCGTGTGGAATTAGTTGGTACCAATACCTCAAACAAAGATTTGAGTGCTTAGGCAATATTTCATCTCATGATCTACTTGGAGAACTTCGTATCTGACAATGCCATCGGCGCCCCCCGTGTTGTGTGGGACCCCCTAACTTCAATATTCTATGTAGATTTCGGTGGATCAATACATCTCTTCTCAACGATAGAGCTTGCGAATGGGAATCGTCTTGATTCTCACAGACGGTGTCAATTAGAGAGGGAAAAAATCATATACCCTCTATGATATGGACCCCTGCTCTCTATCTCCTCCATAGAACCTGCAGGTAACACCACAGAAGGGAAGATATCAGAGATCCCACCGACAGTCGCTGACCAAAAACCATTCGACGCCCAAGTCAGTATCCGGTTCCAAGTAAAATAAAAAAAAAAAAACTAAAAGTCGGAAGGGAGAGAGAGAGAGAGAAAGCCCCCAGACCCAAAGCTAGAGACCCCATTTTCAAGACCCCCTGTTCCTCCTCTTCAGCCTCTTTTCTGATCACCTCTTTTTTGTCAGGTTATAGGGAAACGAAGGGTTCTTTTTTTTTCAATCTTTGTGAACCAATGGTTAATAGGATGTCACGTGTTAGGGTGGTCCCCCAGTACTCGTAAATTCAATTACTTTCAAGAAAATATTTAGGTACAAATTTTAAAAAATTAAAATATCTTAGTTGTCATTTTATTTCATTTTTCCTCTTTTTAGTACAAAATATTACTATTTCATTTTATTATATTCTGCTAAATATAATTTTATGTTTTTAAACTTTTCAATATTCATATTCAAATAGTTTTCTAGAAAATAGATTTTTTAAATAATTTAACTAAAACGTTTCATAAAAAATTCAATATTTTTTATTTTTGGATGTAAAAAATATTTTTCAGAATGTGATAAAAAATTATAACGTGAGTTTATTTGCACACCACAAATAGTCTTTTATACTCTACTAATGTCATAAAAATTTTTATATGAAAGTCTAATCCAAGACAAATTATAATGTTATAAACATTGTTATTTTACAATAAAATTATTTTTTTAAAAATATATACAGAAGGCAATTTAGTAATTTTTTTGTAAATTTTTTGATAAGTGGGCAAGTAATTAAATTTTAAATTTTTTAAAAAAATTTATTTATGCAAAGGAGTTATCTTATTATGATAACAATTTCTAATTCTATGTTATTTTAAAAAATTATTTGTTGTTATAAAAAAAATTAAAAGTAAATTTTTAAAAACAGATGCTTATGATTTGTTTGATAAATATGTCTACACACTTAAAAAGTTAATTTTGTTCATTTGTTGATTTTCCTTGTTATACATTTTTTTGGTAGTTCTCCTTTCCTTCTTCTTTTTTTTTTTTTTTTTTACATGTGAATGGTGAGAAAAAAAAATCCGTAATTCTATTCAAATGCGAACGGAGGGTTTGAATTTTTAGATATCCGTAATTATATTGATTATTTGTTTAGAGCGGGATGTAAGTCCAAAAAAATATCCATTCAAAGTTTGGAGCAAATTTGAAGGTAGACAGATGATTCAAAGTTTAGATTTAGATATTACCATATCCGCCTACGATCTGTCTCGTTATCATCTCTAACTTTGCCCCTATTAAATTTCATTCATAACTATTTTGTTTTTTGTCTTTTCTAATTTATTTATTTTTTTGGGAAATGCCTTTAGCTTCAGAGGATTTTTTTTTTTCCAAAAATTTTCAACTTTGCCCCTCTTAATTTTGATTATTACTATTTTATTTTATTTTTTTTATCTTTTCTCATTTTTTTTAAGAGTAATTATAAACGGTTTCTTGCACATTTTTTTTTTTTAGCCTTCTTTCTATTTAAAGTTATTATCCTTTTTTTCTTTTGTGTGTCTTTTATCAGTTAAGTTTTTTTTTTTTTTTTTATTTCATTTTTTTAAAGTTACAAATTTTTCTTTATTTATATTTTTTCTTCTATATATCTGTTTGTATTCTACATAATAAGTGACAATGTATCTTTAGGATTTCAGCGGCCTTTTCAATCCAAATTTTTCAATTTTGCACTCACCTTTTTCATCTACGTTTATCGAAGTTGCCCTTCGCATACTTTTAATACACTTTGTTTTCTAGGATTTCAATGGCTTTTTTGGTCCATTATTTTTTAATTTCACATTTATTTTTTATTTATACCTATTGAAATTATTCTTAACATATTTTGAATATAGGTATGTATCTTAAAATTTCTTGAATGTGTCATTGAATCAATTTTGTCAAAGATTTTTATTTTATGAAAAAGCAACATAAAAATTAAATCAAAAGCTTCCTCTCATAATTATTATTTTTTCTATAAAAAATAACATAAAAATTAAATCAAAAATTTCCTCTCATATTCAATTTTTTCTTTCACTCACGACATTGTATTTCTCTCTCCATGTACAAGAGAGAGAGCGTGTGTGTGGGGATAAGTATTCAAAAATTTTTCCCTCCTTTAAACTTTGTTGAATCAAGATTTTGCTTTAAAAAAAAAAAGTAAAAATTCAAAATTCTTTCTCTTATTTAGCTTATGATACAAAATGTAAAGAAAAATGTATGAAATTTAAAAATTTTATATATTAATTAAAACATTTTATTTATTTTTTTAAATCTATTCAAATAAATGCATATATTTAGGATTTTTTGTTTATTTTCATATCTTTTTCTTTTTATTTTCACTTCATTTTTCTTTCTTTCTTTTTTTTTTCACCAAATTATTATTCCAAACACACTTTTTTTTTTGAGTTTTAGATTTTTTTAAGAAACTCAAATATTTTTTATTAATTATTTTTTTCTCTTTCTTTTTATTATTTTATTTTATATTAAATAATTTTTCTCTCCATAAAAGAAATAGGA
>JAVXUM010186564.1:0-10871 GCA_035590655.1 Pouteria glomerata
GACCTGTACGTTGATGCCCCGAATGGATGTACTCAGTATATTATATTAGTCCAATGCATCCAAACTAATTTCAATGCCTTGCATTTGAGCACGTTGGTCCAGCAAAGCTCGGACATACATATACATATATATATAAAATGAGAAACTAATGACTTTGAGCCTAACTAAACTTATTTGTTAGTCAGATTAGTTTTCACATGGTGGTACTATATTATTCATATTTTTCTCAGAAAATAAAATTAGAATAATATGGCATTCATTTAATCTATCATTTAAAAAAAATAACCCATTAATTTTTTTTTTTTATATAAGCATTGTTATCACATTATGCAGGGAGCAATTGCCCTCTCAAAATTTTGGAAATATAAAATTTGACCACTAATTTTATATAATTAAAATGATGTGAACCCTTGTGAACTTATCACATAAAAACAAAAAGATTATAAAAATTTATTTTGGTATAATAACATATACTGCAATCACCGGTCACATCATTCTAATTATATTTTTACAGATTTTTCTTGTTTAATGATATTTTTTTTATAAAATAAATTCATAAATTATTTATATTTACCGCGTATGTAACATCCATCGTATAAACTTTGCTCCCGTCGCCCTAAATCCTGATTCCATTTATGACACCATGCATGCACGATTTGCCCGGGGGCAAGCGTTTTGTGGAATTAATCAATCCCGCAAAAAATTCTGGTATTACTTTTCTGCAGGACCGATCACACTGTACGTCTTCTGCTGGGAGCGTGGGAATGCACAAGGAACAGTTGTTTATTTGCCCCCACCTCATTTTGTGACTATTAGTGTTAATTTATGTGCTCTCTCAGGAGCCTCAGGGGTCCAACTACCCCAAAAGGTAGGACCATAGTAGATACATACACATGCATGTGTTTTCTTTAACCAACCTTACGGAAACCAGTCCTCCTCTCCCTCTTTTTCTCTCTCTCTCTCTCTCTCTCTCTCTCTAAATATATATATCTATCATATATATTATAATGGTATGTGGCAAGGATATATTAATTACTAGGGACAAAATCAAGAATTTAACAGAGAATGTTAATTCTTATAAATTTTAATATTTCTTTTTTAATGTAATATTCTGAATTTTTATTACATTATTAATTTAATTTTATACTTAAAAAAAAATTTAATTGTGTTAATTTGATATTATTTTAAAATTTATTTAGTCTTAATTTGAATTAATCAATATATTAATTAAGCTATTAATAATTATATTAAAATTTAATAATGTTAATAATTAGTCTAATTAAATTGAGGTTAATCAATTACTATGTGAATTTATATATACATACATATATGTATTAGTATGTACACGTGGCTAGCTAATATGAGCCTGTTTGGGACTCTACAAAACAAAAAAAGAAATAATACAAAATTCTATAAATCTTTATAAAAATATACAAATCTCTACAAACATGCAGACCAAGATTATAAAATTTAAATTTTTTACTCACTACACAAAACCTGAGATTATAAAATTTAAATTTTTTATTCATTACACAAAGTCTAAGATATTAATTTTTTATTTTATACCACTTCAAACATATCATGTGCGTGCGTGTGTGTGTGTGTGTGTGTGTGAGAGAGAGAGAGAGAGAGAGTGAGGGTTGGGTGTGTGTAAGACTTTTGATTAGGTTTACCGTGTAGTTATTATGTGTGTGGGTGGATAAGGTTGAGTTGGCTACGTGGGAAAAAAAGCGAAAAAGCAAAAAAGTGAAAATGAGAGAGGTTGAGACAGAAGTTTCCAGGTGATATATATGATGTGCATATATGTAAGTTGAGGTAAAAGCTAAACGAAGAAAGCTGCGAGGAGAAAAATAGTAAGGAAATGGCGGTGAGAAAGATAACAAGAAAAGGGGAAACTTAGGAGCCTTGTACATATTATTGAGATAAGTTATTTTATTTTATTAATTTCAAAATTAAATCTTTATAAGATTAAATAAATTAATTATGTTAAAGGAGTAATGGTTGCATTCTATTTATTAGATTTATATTATTAATTGATTTGATTTATATTTTAATCATTAAATTTTTTATTTATAAAATTTATTTGGATTAAAATTAAGATCGAGGATAATCAGCGGCAAACACCTCAGTAATTTGATTTTCTCAGAATATTTACAGTTAAAGTGAGTATATTAAACTTAAAAGTAAAAGGTAATAAATGTGAACTGATAAATTTTAGTTTATTATTTTCAAGAATTATTTGTATTGATGAAGAATGCTAACTATTTGTCAATTATTTGTGTTAATGGTTGATTATGATTATTTTTCGAATGATAAATTTAGGAATTAATACTTTTATTTGAGAAAAAAAATATTGTTGTATATTAACATGAATTGTGTACAGTATACTTGTATTATAGTCAGATAAGACTAAGCCATATGGAGTTAGAAAAAAGAAAAAAAATATGAGACTAGATGGAGTCAGAAAATAAAAATATGACGACAGATGGGGTCAGAGAATATATAATATAATTAGATGGAACTAATAGGACATACTTAATTAAAGCAACCGTCTACAGTTGAATGCTCAACTCATAGATTAGATGGGACCAAACGTGTGTTGTATTATTATTTAAATTTTTTATCATGCAAATATGCCATGAGACAACTAATTGAGGCCTTGTGATAATGATGATGGTTGATAATTAGAAGTGACGATGAATAGTTTGTTGAGATATTTTTTATCATTGTCAATTATGATATATTTAAATTAATTATTATTTGATTGTGAGACGGTTGTTTATATAATTATTGTGGATTATCCTTGGTATATATTTATTATCTTTTATTTTAAGTATAATACATCCACTAAGTGTGTGACACTCATACCTAAATTTACACATCTTATGTTGAGTTTAGAAGTGCTTGGAGAAGAACCTGAGTCAGCTATGTCCCTATTGTAATCTTGTGTTAGTAAATGGGAGTTATGTAGTGCCCGTTCGGCATACATAAAAAAATAAAATCAAATCAAAATTTACCAAAATCCATCAAAACCATCAACTTTTTTTAATTTCTTCCAATCAAAATTTGTCGCCTATCACTTTACAACAAATTATTATACTTTTATTGTACTTTTTTTAAACTTTTACGGACTAAACTCTCCCGAAATAAATCTAAAGTTTCAATAGTATTAAACTAAGGTTTTGTTTCATGTGTTTTAGAAGTTATGAGTT
The DNA here is from genome assembly GCA_035590655.1 of Pouteria glomerata. NCBI lineage: Eukaryota > Viridiplantae > Streptophyta > Magnoliopsida > Ericales > Sapotaceae > Pouteria > Pouteria glomerata. Next base: position 3,213 of record JAVXUM010186564.1, read on the forward strand.
TGTACAAATTTAAGTACTTATAAGATTTCTGTTTATTTTACCATAAAAATAATAAAACCTAACTAGTTGTATTTTATTTTAATATCGGTATTTATTTGAATTGAGATTCTTATAAGATTATGGATAGAGATTTATAGGAGTCTATTCTATTTAAGGGATTAAACATGTATCCTAGGTAGTGGTGTGACACCTAATATCAAAAAAGCAATTTTAGTCTATTTGAGTTTTCAACAAGTAATATAAATTAATAATTGGACATGTAATCATTAGCAGGTTAAACAATGATGATAATTTATTAGTCAAATAAATTTCAACATAGCACCCGTTAAATTGAAGGGACCCAAAGACAAATGAATTGGATAGTTATTTATTTATTTACTCGACAGTACAATTGTAAAAAAAAAAATACAAATACAAATAAATAAACAATTAGTATACCTGTTAATTGAAAAGATTTAAAAGCAAATGAGTTGATTGAAAAATATCAAACAAAAAAGTATATCAAGTATTCAAGTTTCCTGTCAATCTTGAGCTTAGCTTTAATGAAAGAAAAACTTACAAGTTGAGCTTCAGCTTCAATGGAGAGAGAGAGAGAGAGGTCCCAACTGAAAAAGAACCTTAAAGTCTACCTTCTATGTACAATCTCAAAGGCTTATTTTAAAAGTTATTTAATTGATGGTCCAACTCAAAAATTTAAGTTTTATATTTATTAATAGCTCAACTCAAAAATTATGACCCATGTAAAAGAGTTGGGGTGCCATTTTGAAAAAAAATATATTTATACTATATATACAATTTTTTTTAATGCTTGGGGGAGCTAGGCCCTTTTTTGTCAATGTACGATTTCGTCTCTGTATGTTAGGTAAATTATGTAGTAATGACATAGAAATTTAAGTGAAAGAGGTTTAAAATAAAATTTTTATATTATGAGAGTATTCAAAATTTAGGAGGTCAATAAATTATTTACTAATATAAATATTTAAAAATATAAAAAGGTATTTTAAAAGTTTAGATGGGTTCGGCAGTTTTCTATGCAAGTTTACAGCCACCACAACCGCCCTTCCCGATTTGTTGAAAGATAAATCATCTACCCCAAAATTAGGAAATTCATGACAGATATTAATCTCTCTCGATTAGATTTAAACTTATGATTTTTTAAATTAATGAATACTATTTTACATACTCATCTTCTCTTTTCACTCCCTAAATCCGTTAAAATGAATATTTCATATTACATAAAAAAAAAAAAAAATGGCGTAAGGAGCGAGCTAGCTACGTGTCTTCTCTCATATTTTCCACAAACATTTGTGTGCGGGTAATTTTGGTCATCCCCTGGAGAGCGATCGTCCAACTGGTGTGGCTTTACTCTCGACTTGGCATAGTCGAAGGTACTATGTATTTGTTATCGCTCAGAGAGTTTTTATTAATCTCTGGAGTGTGCATCCCCCGACTTAAACCCCTATTCCTTAAGTATTAAAGAGGAGCTCAAGTGGGTACGTATGAGTAAAAATAATGAAAAGCTCGATCTATATGTCTATATGCCTATGACTTTACAGATTCATTTGCATATATAAATCAATTTCTGTTTGACAATCAAGCTTTAAGCTTTAGTTTATCTTTGTATCTCATAAAGAACTGTTATACCGTTATTTAATTGCAACGTTGCATCTTTCATTATTAATGAATTTCAATATGTGGACATATACTGTTTATACTGTTGTTAATACAGAGCGTTTATAAGTTCTACTCTACTCTGCTCAGGTAATAAATTATCTCAATTAGAGTGGGGCTATAATGTGCGGTCAAAAAATATTTTGCCAAACCACAATAGTGTTTCCCTAACCAAAAATTATACTCCTGACCAGAGGGTATATTCTAATTAAATTGTGACTAAATAGTTTGATAATTACATTGTATGATTATTCTACGTGACATACTCAAGTGCATCAGGAGACAGATCTGCAGGATATATATATAGCAAGTCACTTTCTCACAGGTCTCAAGGATTACATCATTTAATATTTAATGTTACCACTTACCACCATCATTATATAGTCATATCAATATAAAGTATGTCAGGTTCTCGCACTATAAATATCAGAAACATGGCAAGATATAGGTTGCTCCTCTTTCTCTCGATCTGTGTTCTCTCTCTCTCTTTCTCCATTACTCTCTTTATATACATAAGATTATCATGAATACTGGTAAATGTCTTAAGTATTGGAGAGTTCTTGTTCAGAGACATTCTGCGACCACTTTATTTCACTATTTTCTTATTTGCAAGTTTGTACCGAAAAGAGTCTTTAGGAATACAAGAGAAAGGGGAGTTCATGGAAGAGGGGGCTAAAAATTTCTTGAACAATTTGTTCGTTTTTTTATAATTTTTTTGATAAAAAGTCAATTGTGTTTTTTTTTCTTAGTTGTTTTTGTTTTCTCTACTCATTATTTTATTCAATTTTCTTTTCTATCTAACTCCTCTCTATCTTCCTTTCTTTGAGATACATCTTCAATATTTTGAAAGTTTAAAACTTATATTTAATTAACTTGTGTTTGGAGTTCAAGAAGAAAAAAAAAATAGAAATGTAAAAAAGTTTTTAGAGGTCGCCTAATTTAAAATTTAAATTTGATCGAAAGTTGAAGAGTAAATTAGAAAACTAAAAAAATTTTACCAAAATTCATTAATTTTTAAGTTTCATCAATATTCCTATTATTTTATTTATATATAATAATAATATAGAAGTATAGATTATTATCTAAGGAGTACCAGTGAAGGTTTAAATTAGGGTATCATTTAATATTCTTACCCATCAATTTCAAATAATTCATTTCACATTTTAAAATTTCAATCACCATATCATTTGCCTTTTATACCCTTAATTAATTAGTTAAATTACACAAATAAAGGGGCTGTTTGCATTCTTAATTTTTTTTTAAAAAAGAAATTTCAAAAAATTTCAAATTCTTCTAATTAAATTTTTCTATGTATTATTTTTACATCACATTAACATTAATTTTTAATTTTTTTTTTAACTTTTTCAAAATTCTAAATGCTCTCAAAATCCTACTTATAGTTACAACCTTCTAATATATGTAAAAAGAAATATGTATAACTTTTATGTCATACATACCAAACAAAAACACAGTAGTTAGGATATCTCTTTCTCCGTCAATTCTCCCTCTGTACGCTCACAACCAATTTCTCTCTAAGGAGGACCTTGTAGAATTTGGACTCATTTATGGGCTAGCTGCTCTTGCTAATTAATTAACTCTTTTTTTTTTTTTTTTTTAACTCCCGAAAGAATTTAAGGATCATGCATATATCAACAGTGATAGTAATGCCCTCCAGAAAGAAAGACTAGCAATTATTTGATTTGGATCAAAAAATCAAGTGATCCAATTATCATAGAAAAAAAAAAAATGTTCCCCGAACTTTGTTTAATTAAATGGCCTCAAAGCGTAAGTTTGTTTGGATTTCTTATTGACGGCTCCCACAAAAGTTGTCTGGAAAAATAGGTGGTCGGATTAGTAGACTAATTACTTTGGTCCTATTTTTTTTTTATATGGATAAATTCTTCGGGCTTTTGGTCGGGTTTCGAAATTTTGGAAGTATACAAGAGCCCGCAACCCACACATTTTGATAAATGAGAGATCACCTAGGTGAGAGTCGAATCCTCGACCTGAATAGATCATCTAATACTTTGATACTATTTGATTTGCCAAAAAATTAAAAAAAAAAATTCTAAAATCTCTAAAAATTTCTAAAACTTATTTAACTGTATGAATTATAAACTCACAATTTATTTCACTTTATCACATTTTATCTCATTTTTTATGACTCTAAACATACCCTAAACAATATCCTCCTTCTAAAACCATGGCACTATATTTGAATATGTGTTCTCCTATTCGAAATTATACCGATCCAATCTCTTTCTATTCAGTGGTACAAGTTAGTCCCTTCTCTTATCTTATTTATTTATTACTTAATATCTGTGTAGGGTATGATTATCAACAAGCGTTGATATTTTCATACCATTATAAAGAAAAAAATAAAAAAGTTCAAATAAATTTTTTATATCAATTCAGTGATATTAAATTTAAAAATTATTAGATTGAAATTTAATAATAAAAATGTATTTATATTTTTAATACAAAAAAAAGTTAAATTAAAAATTCATTAGTTAAAATATATTTATATTTTTAATTATTAAATTTTAATCAAATCAAACTTTTCCGCAGCACCTTACTGACATGTAAACCTACGTCAGTCCCCAATTGAAATCCGAGGGCCACAAATTTTTTTAAGGAGCCATCGGTAAAATCAGACAATCGAAACAGCACACCGTTGATTGTCCGTACATATTGCGGAGGAAATTCCCCCCTCTCTCTCTCTCTCAAATCCCAATGTCGATTTGCGTCCACGAATCTTGGGTTTCTAAAGCACCTGCGATTCAAAATACCATTCAAACCCTTCTTTTCTCCAAAATTTACAGAAACAGCGCCCCCCTCATTCGCGGCGTGACAAAACTACCCCTCCTCATGTTTGGTCTGATCGCTCGCGCTTCTCAAGAAGGTGACCGCACCTACTTTCCCATGCTTTCTCGAGAAAGTAAAAGTCTGCTGTAAAATCAACATCTGCGCCTTACCGGCTCTGTCTTTCCAAGGTTAACAAAAGAAGTTAAAACAAATAAAAACACGCAATTGAAACCAGCAGTGTCACTCCCTGATTCCTGGTCAATTTATGCTCGCAGAGAACCATAAAAACCACGCCGTTGCTAAGATACCGTTTGGGTGGGGGGAAAAAAAAAAAGAGTTAATAATTTTTTACTTTTTTTTACTTTTTAAAATATGTAAATTTATTTTCTCACAAAAATTTAAATTCTTTTAAATTTTAAAAAATAAAAATATCAAATTAATAAAAATTAATTACCAAAAAAATAATTTTTTTCCTTCTCACACATAAAAAAAAATTAATTTTTTTTTTCAATACTCAGCCTAAATGCTACAGTCGATCGTCGAGCGAAAATTGATCAATATTTATTGTTATCCCGTACAAGTGAAAGATCAAACTATTTGCCATTGACAACAGAATTTCTCCAGTAAATTTTTGATAGGTTTAACCGTTTAACATAGTTCTTGCTACGGTTGGTCACGAATGGGGCAGTTCCGCAATGTAGGTGAGTTATTTAATAAAAGCCCAATTCAGGGCTTCGTTTGGCTGCCCATTATTATTTTTTTTCTGACTTTCACATTTTTTTTTTCAATTTTGTGATTATTTTTAATTTTTTTAACTTTTACTAAACAAAAAAAATAAATAAATAAAAAATATCACACAAAAACCACTAATCTTTTCACTTCTTTCTAAATTTTTCAACTTTTAAGATTTTATCAAATGTCAAAAAAAAAAAGTTTCCCAATTGCTAAACATTAAAATTTTTAGAAAGTCAAACAAGCCCTAAATTTGAAACATTGACAAATAAGTTAAGTTGACTATTGGTTGGACAAATTCAAACTCTATCCCCTAAAAAAAATTAAAATTAAAATTAAAAATTCATTGTTTACAAATATATATTTTGATTTAATCAAGTTATTCATCTTTATTTATACACATTTTGTTTAACTGAACTCAAGTACAAATAATTATTTAACTAGTTATTTGCACATACAATAAAATTGGTCTCGTCTTAAATTTATTCTTAAGTTTTACACAAAATTAATTATTAAAATTTGACTTTTGATTTGGTGTAATAAATTTTACATAAATCATTAGCTAAAATTATATAGTTATAATCAGCAAAAATTTTATAATTATAATCGTATGATTTACTATTGCATGACTATACTCTACGTTCAATTATTAGAAAAAAAATGAAAATCAATAAATATATATATATATATTGAAAAATTATGACCTCAATTAAGCTTAAATTGTTTTTTTTTTTCAATTATATTACTTGATGTGTATTATGCCTTAATTAAGTTTCGAATTACGAAAAGTTAAAGCATAATGAATTGAGGGGTTGTTTCGGTAATTAACTCAAAACTACTAACACTTGTACTGTGCCTGATCGATACGCTCAATGTACGCATCAAAACAAATATAGTGATGTACGCATCACGAATGGGGCCGTTAACCAGATCAATTTTTGGTAAAAAATTATCAAACGTTATCACAGTGATGTAAACTATTAATTTTTACTATTTTTTTTATTTTACTATAATAATTTAATATGACAGCAGCATTATTTTTTTACACATTTTTTGTTCTACTATAGTAATTTAATATGACAGCAGCATTATTTTTTTATACTTTTTTTGTTATGTTACATTAAAAAAACTTACAAAACATACAAAAGTTATCACTTTTTTGCTATGTTACAGTAACAATTTTACCAAACACCTAAAAGTTGCTCAAAATTATCAAAAATTACATTTTTTTTAACTAAACACATCAAAAATTATCACAAACAATTTTTAACAAAAAATTACCAAAATTTACTAAAAATTTTACCTACTAAACACCCATTATATATATGAATGCAGTACGTTTTCTAAAATCTGGTATTAAAGCTGTAATCATAAGTTTTCGCCCTTAATAAAATTAATGCTCCAATTTGGACTTTATTGTATAAAACCGTCACCATATTGAAGGAAAATTTTAAAACAATAGGGCCTGTTTGGACAAAAAAAAAAATTACTAACTTTGCACTTTTTTTTTTGACATGTGAGGTGTTTTGTAAAAATTTTTTAAAATGAAAAAAATTTAAAAAATTCGTAAAAATTGATAAAAGTTAATTTTTGTCTCTTATATTCAAAAATTAACAAAAATTAAATCTATTTTTATTAGAAAGCCAAACGCTACCATAATACAATTTTTCTAAAGGATTAGTACGTTTTTAAGGTGTTGCTCCCTCTTTTCTCATAATTAATTTGACATATTCTATTTGACTTCGAAACATTTGGAGTTTTGAAAAAGTTCAAAAAATATTAAAAGTTAGTGTTGAAATAATATAAAAGTGATACGTGATGAAATTTGATTGAAGAATTAAAAGTTTTCGGAGTTTTTTGGAGCTCCAAACCAAGAATTAGAGCCTGTTTGAAAGAAAAAAAAGTAATTTTTTTTACAAAATTTGCTTTTTTGACATTTGATAACAATTCAAATGTTGTTAAAAAATTTTAATTTTTTTTTTAAATTTTTATTAAAAAATTAAAATTTGTTGGAATTTTCTCTAATTTTTAATAAATAATTACAAAAAAAATTTTTAAAAATTTTTAGAATTTTTAAACTTCTGATAAAAATATAAAAATTAAATCTAAAAGTTTTTGTTGAAAAATTATCAAAATTTCTTAAAAACTCACTTTCAAACCAACTAACACCTAGATTTCAAGGAAGCTCACACTGAACTAGAAGCTTTTCTTGGCGATTTGCGTCACGTCATCTCCTCCATCGCAGCCTTCCTTTTTTGTGGCACAACCCGCGGTTTTTTAACTTTTGGTGCCTCAATTTAAGAGTGTTTGGATGGATAATTAATTTTTATAAAATGTTACGTAGAAATAATATGTAATAAAATTTTATCAAAGAAAATTTAAAAATATTAATAAAATTAAAAATACCCCTTAATAAATTTGTTGAAAATTGTTCATTTTTAATGATAACTC
>JAVXUM010186620.1:0-10867 GCA_035590655.1 Pouteria glomerata
ACCCTTTATAGTTTAAAAGAAATTTAAAATGTAAAAGGGTAAGTTTAGTAATTGTAGAAAAGGACAAAAAAAAAAAAAACTGGGTAGCTGGCTACTCAGCTTTTTTTCCCAAACGGAACCTTAAATCTTTCTTTCATGCTTACAAGAGTTGAAAACATTTAAGCACAAATAAAAAATACACTAGAGAACTAAAGATATGAAAGATTTGAGAAACAACAAGATGATTTTATGACTTGTGAGGTTGATATATGTAAGGTATTAATAACTGAAGTTTATAGGAGGCTATATTTTTTTTTTCTCTTAGTAGAGGTGAGGGTTTCGTAATTTATTTTGGCCTTTAATGACTATTTTTTGATTATAAAGTAAAATGACTTAAAAAACCAATCAAACATATAACTACTAATAAGTAAGGAATAAGGGAAGGAACCATCATAGGCCCAGGAAAATGGGGCAAGCCTTTACAAACAAGTGGAACTGCATTAGGATAGATCAAATATCGAGTTAAGATATAACCAAGTTAACTTTATAAGCATAATAAATATTATATGTGCATGTAAACGTAGGAATATCAATATAATAAATTAATGCAGAAGACACATATTAGTTTACTTTATGATCTTACTTCAGTTTGTGATTACGCCATCTCTAAAACTAAAAAACTAGAGTTAAATTGTTATGGCATGATCTTCCTCTTTATCACAATCAATATGATAGTTATTAATTAGTAGAACAACTTGTATATTGTGAAAAGAGGGAACCTAGCTAATACATATAAGGCAAACCCTAACCTCACTGGACCCTCCCATAAAAGACCTACAATGGGTAACAATTAGTCTAGACTAATCGTCTAACCTCATTACAATTAGGTGCACATAGACCCAATAATATAGATCATACCAAAATAGACCTTATCATGTATGTCCTTATCTTTAACTTGGTTCTAATCCCTTTTGGGCAAAATAAAAACTTAATTAATGTATAATCAATATAGAGAAAATTCTAACATTTTCTCACTTAAGTAAACATTAATTATTATTTTTAATTTTAGAAAATATTTCAAAATGACTCTTGGATTAGAGACTATATGTGGCCACATTTCAAAGCCAAGTAAAAATGAGAAACAACATCTAAAATAATCTCGTCTAGTTCGTATATTGGCTAAGGCAAATATTATACTCATAATTTATTTAATATCACTCATGATTACAAATATCACTAACCTTACTGACATGGATTAAATGAGAAAGTGTGGTAGAAATTAGCACTTAATAAGTGATTTTATAAATGTGCTAATCCTTTATCAGTCCAATTTTCTTTAGATATGCTCATCAAACAAGCAAGAGAATTTTTTCCAATTTTCTTTAGATTTGTTCATCAAACAAGTAATATAATTCTTTCAATTCTCTTTCAATATGCTCTTTAAATAAGTAAGAGAATTCTAAGGTTTCAAATAGAAACCATTGTGTTTTGTACAGATATCACAAAAGTAAGGTAAGACAAATTCCAAAATACTTATCAAACAAATTCTCTTTCAATATGCTCATCAAACAAGCAAGAGAATTCTAAGATTTCAAATAGAAACCAATGTGTCTTACACAAATATCACAAAAGTAAGGTAAGACACATCCGAAAATACTTATCAAATAATTATCTTTCATTGTGCTCATCAAACAAGTAAGAGAATTCTTTCAATTCTCTTTCAATATATATTTATGCATCAATTTTAGCAAAAGAAACATAAATGGCAACTTTCAATTGATTTCCATAACAAAGAGAAACTAAAAGTCTCAACATAAAAAAAAATATATATATATATATATTTGTTATATAAGGTAAAGAAAATAACTTCCAATAACCAAGTGCATCAAAGACCCAAAAAATATCTATGTTAGAAACATACTTATTAAAAAAATAGGTATAAGTCCCTGGGCTAAGGAGTCTATCATCATCTATTCAATATCAATATGCTCAAAGATGATATCATTTTTCTTTACTAAATCTTTAACAGATAAATTTTTGATCTCTATATGCTTAAATCTACCTGAAGATTTATTATTCTTACAAAAGAAAATAGTTTCATTATTATCATAGATAATATTTAACGATCTAGCTATGAAATCAATTACCTTAACTTTTAAAATAAATTTTCATAATCAAATAGCATGAATTGTAGCTCTAAAACAAGTTACAAACTCAGCATGCATAGTGAAAGTTATTATAAGAGTTTACTTGACATTCTTCCATGAAACAACTCTCCCAGCTAACACAAATATATACCTTCAATTAAAATTCATGTCATTCATAAGTCTAACAAAATCTGAATCTGCATAACTAATCACTTCAAGATCATAAACTTTTTTAATAAAGAAGCATGTAATCTTTAGTTATCTCATAACTTTCTTTATAGCTATCCAATGATCTATACCGGGATTCGAAAGATACCTCCCAAAGGCATCCACAACAAAAGTGTCACGCCCCGGATCTGAGGACCCGAGGAGTAAATGATAAACAAGCATAACATGAATCTATAACATTATTAGAGCAACACAACAGATATGCAACGGGCCCACAAATATGATATCATTACAAAATAGTGACAATTACAGTCTAGCATTAAGGAGACTTATTTGTTCCACCACAACCTTGAACTGTTACATACTGAGACCTTAAGGCCTTTACATCTTACTATCCAAACTAACTTTTATACAACCACATTATTCAAATATACAAAGCAAAATGAAACAAACTAAACTAAAGTTGAGGTTGCTTAGGCAAATGTAACAAAATGCTTCAAAGACTTTGCTACTTTTCATGTGAGGGCCCTGCAATGATATCTGTAGGAACGTGAGCATTAATCCACGTGTGCTCACAAAACTTCACAATAATAAATATATATGATGCAAAGCAATGGACAATTAAAGTATGGTAAGAGCAAACAATATGGAAAATTAAGGAACTTGAGCACTGAAAATACATCATAACACAATCCAGCTTTCACATTCAATAACTAGTGCCATTTTTTATATGTTATCAGGGGTTTATTACCTATTCATCTATTGTAAGCTCATTTACTTTTCATGTCACTTATCTTGTGCACAATTATCGGATATTGGGTACGCAACTACTCGTCCCTTGGGCTTGATCCAAGGCAACGATACCAATACATACATGCTCATTTATACTCCATCATTTTGTAGGCTACTAACCTACCGGTATGAACACCAACCCTGCGCAGGTTCTGGGTCATTCAACCTGAGGGTATCTCAAGACCCTTCCTATTTTCTGTACCCCAACCCCGAGCAAACAATCAATCATATCATTTCATTTCTTTTTCATTAGGGCCATACTTTATTCATTCGTTTACAAGAATGTCATCTCCTACTAGCTTATAATGTCAATTCAATAATACCATGGAAAATTTAGAAGACAACACCAACTTAGCCATACACTTTCCATCCTAAATACATCAAGTTAACCATACAAATTCTAATTTGATAAAAATATTCAAGTTGCAAAATTTTACTTCAACCATGCAACCTTACACTTTCCAACTTAAATAAATCAAGTCTAACATGGAAAATTCAGTTTTGCTAAAGATGAAAGTGCAGAATTTTTTACATTACCAAGGCAACCATACATATGTCAGCTTCCATAATTTAAGTTCAAAATGATACAATTCAACTTTGTAAAAGTTCCAATGGTAGAATTTAATTATACTAAGACAACCATACAATTTCCAACTTATATATATATCAACTTAAATATACAAGAATTCTGTTTTGATCTAAGGTTAAAGTGCATGATTTTTCAGCCCACTTGTACACACTTTGGTTCACTTCAAATGGTTTGCACATGTAGCAATTATGTATGCATTAATTATCCACTTTTCATGTAAATTACACCAAAGTTTCTAGGAGTGTTCTAGACTCAAAAGTGTTCCAAAACTCCAAAAATTCCAAATTTCTACCTGAAGTATAAGTTGCAGAATTTTCAGCTTGTTTATGTCCACTTTGGTCCACTTCTATTAGCCTAAACAACTAGCCATTTTACAAGCATCACCTAGGCTCTTTTCTCACACATTTAAACTAAGTTTTGAAAGGTCTTTGAGGCTTCAAAAAGTTACTTAATTCCCAGAAATTTCAGCTTGCTTTAAGGAGTAAAAATTTTAGACAAACTAAATTGCTAAGTCACCAAAACATCATCCAACAACATGTTTAATTTACCTAAGCATGGCAATTCCTAACTTTTACAATTTTTTCATTTTATTACAGTCAAATACATATTAGAGGAAGTAAGTATCTCCCTACCTCTCCTTTTGGCCGTGAGTCCCAAGAAGGCTACAAACAATTGTAAATTTGGTTCTAAGTCTGCAAAGTTGAGATATTAATTCCTTCTTCCCAATTTCCCTCATCTTTAATTCAAATTATCAATCAATTCTCCAACACAACCTATAATCAAAAACCTACTTCTAGTTAATTCTCACTTTCAAAAATTGAAATTAAAATTGCAAGAATTTTTCTCAAGGTTTGGAAGACACTTGCCACTTTAAGAAAACATTTTTTCTTTCTCATTTTCTTCTTCATTCTTTTTCTTCCTTTCTCCTTTCTTTTCTTCCTCTCTCCCTTATGGCCAAATGCCCCTCTTCATTCCATTTTTCTTTTTCTTGTTCTTCTCCTTTAAGGTTTGGTTCTTCTCTTGGTTTCCTCTCTTTGGCCGAATAGTCTAATAAGCCTAATTACACTTGGTTGAATGGAGTAATTTGCTCCAATTTCCTTTCCTCTTTAGTCAACATGAAATAAGGAAATTTATGGCTACTTGTCTTCTCCCCAAATGGCCGATTACTAAGGCTTCCATTTGGTTTCAACTATACTTGGTTTGGTTCTAAGCAAATCCTTCCTTAGATTGGTCAAATGTCAACCATCTCTCTCAACTTCATCCTAAATCTTCTAAGTCTTCTAACTCTCTCATTTTCAATCGAATTCTTATTCCATTTGGTTCCTATTTCTTCACATGGCATTTTTTTAAGTCTTAAGTCATAGACCCACCAAATTTAATTATCTTGACTTGCATGAACAAAGACAAAAGAACAAGTTAAATATACTTGGCCGAATGGTCTTCTTTGCCAACATGTCACTTTGGTTCCAAAAGTCCTCATGCCCACCAACTCCCAAAGACTTTCGGCCAAGGCTTCCTCTTTGTCCAAACTAATTTGATTCCCATGGTCCATTTTGGAAGAGTTCTTTCTAGTTTAGTCCATTACTTAATAGGTTTAGTTCCAAACTAACTAAGTTTTTCAATTTTAGTCAAAATGCAACTAGATTTCTAACTTTTCTTCCAATTCTCTTTCAAGGTCTTCCAAACTCCCCCAAAGTCACCCGAATGTCCATTCCAATTGGTTTCCAATTTTCTTCACTTGGTTTATTAAAGTCTTTCACCTTCATTGAATGGGACCCATCTCATTTAAGTTACTTGACTCAAACCACCACCAAAAAAAAAAAAAAAACAAAAGCAACAAAGAAGACAGAAACAAAGGCCATTCGGCCAAGGGTCTTCCATGGACCAAATTAAATTTGTTTTCCTCTTTGGCTAACCACGTCATCCTCCCTCAAGTACATATATATATATATATTACACATGGTCAAATTGAGGTGGAATTAGTGAAAATTAGGCCATTACTCTCATTGGTCAAAATTGGAAGTCACTTGAGACTCAATTACAATAATTAGCCGGCCATGTCTTCTTCCAATTTCGGTTGAACACTTTTATCCTTCAAACTTAGTCCTATTTCATGCACTTGACATTTAAACTATTTTCCTCCAACACTTGAACCACATTAAACTATAATGAAATGGGAAGACAGCTTATTTGAGGTTTGGAGAAATGGTAATTTGAAAATGTTATAGGAGATGAGAAGGAAAATAGTATAAAAGAGTAGAAGAAACATCTGGAAAATGGAGGTAATGTGTTTAGCATATAATGTGGTGGAAGTAAACCTAATTTTGATATCCCACTTATGTGATTACAGAATGAGGGAGTTATATGGTGAATGGATACATGAAAATGAAGGAAATATAATTATGAGTAAAGTGATGAAATTGGTAGAGCGACATTCTGAAGTATCTAATGACAAAGCTCATATGATATGTGGAGGTTTGGGCTTGGAATATTGGTAGAAATGGAGACTAACAATTTAGTTGTTATTATTTAGAAAGCCATTGGAACAGTTATGACATATATAGTTACATGGCAAAAACTATGATGAGTTATAATATCAATATGATATAAGTGGCAGATTGTGGAATAACTTGGGTGTTTAATTGAGAAATAGATTTTTGCCTTTTATTTGCACTATAGGTTTCATGGTATTAACGGATTTACGTAAGAGTATAAGTTTGAGTTTCTGAGAAGCTACATGTTGGGTAAATTTTCAAATCTTGTTCAGGTTAAGGTGTGAAAATTTCGAGGACGAAATTTTTATAAGGAGGGGAGAATGTAATACTCTCACTTTTTAAGGATATTGAGCACTAAACTTTGAATGCATGTGAGCCATGGATTTAAGTTGCTTTGGAGATGATTAGGTGGTCTTGATTTTTAACCAAGTGGAAAAATGAATTTTGAGCATGTTTGAAATTAAAAATAAAGTAAGCGAACATTAGTGTAATGTTAGTAGTGTAATGTGGTTCAAGTGTTTTAGGAAAATAGGTTAAGTGTCAAGTGCATGAAATAGGACCAAGTTTGAAGGATAAAAGTGTTCAACCGAAATTGGAAGAAGACATGGCCGGCTAGTTATTGTAATTGAGTCTCAAGTGACTTCCAATTTTGATCAATGAGAGGAATGGTCTAATTTTGACTAATTCCACCTCAATTGGACCATGTGCAATATATGTATATTATTCAAATTGATTTATTTGAGTAGGAGATTGTGTGGATGAATTAGTGTAATGTTATTAGCTTGTATGGAGCATACGAATGGTAATTGTGAGTTTATATGTGAATGAGCAAGCTTGATGTATCCAACTACCTAAAGTATGAACATAATGAGAAAGAAGTGAAATGACATGGCTGATTGTTTGTCCGAGGTTGAGGTACGAGAAAATAGGAAAGGTTTTGAGATACCTTTGGGTTGAAAGACCCGGAACTTGCCCAGGGTTGGTGTTCATGCCAATAGGTCAATAGCCTACAAAATGAGGTGGTTATATATGGGTATGTATATAATAGTATCGTCGCCTGAGATCGAGCCCAAGGGACGAGTGGTACGTACTTAACTCCCGATGATCGTGTGCAATTATAGGGGTGGTTTAGATCGGGTTGTGGTCTGGACCGGGCACATGGTGGTCCAAACCGCCAAGGCTCATTTTGTACAGTTTTGCTTGTTTTGGTCCCCTATGTATGTTTTGACCCTCGAATTTGTTTGTATATGTTTTTCAGGTACGAAATGGGTTCCAAATCATTCGTGAGATGAATGTGGATGTGTTTTTATATTGAATAAATGTTTAATTATATGATTGAGCATATCATGTGCATTGGGGTTGAGGTTGTTTCATTCGATTGACTTGATGACCCTTGGTTAGCCGAGAGTGCTATGTTATCATGTGACGTGCCGAGGCACATGTTATATATTGATGGCATTAATGTTTTTATAAAATGAGAAAATGATGTTTTAGAAATTACCGGATGATCCGTAGTCAATATATATGACTAGAGTTTAGTCAAGTGGAGTTGGGATGTTAAAATTGGGATTATGATTTGAGATTTTTTTAGACTGCAGCTGGCCCTTGCTTGAGCTAAGCAGATGTTTGACTAGTAGTGTAACTCGGTTCTAGTGTAACTCGATTCTCTAGCAGAAGACCCAGGGAGTGTAACTCGGTACCCCTGAGTCTTACACCGATGGAGGTGTAACTCAATTCCCTACATATGATTTATATATGTAAATTGAGATTATATGTTTGTTGTAAGCGTTTAAAACGGTGTGGTTAGTGACCTCGCGTGCTTGGCTAAGTGTCACCCGTCTTAGGATAAGATTGGGAGTAGATGGAGAATTTAGGATGCATTGGCCATTGCATTACACTAAATTGCATGAGATGTACATATTTATTATTTATATTTTGTAGAAATTGTTGTGAATATTATATATGTGATTTATGTTCACTCGTGCACACTAGCACTGTCTTACCTACTGGACAAGTTTACTCATCCCATCTATATTGCAGGTAATCCAGAGAGGCAGGGGAGCGATCACCTAGAGTTGAGTTAACTATTGGATTGACCTAGAGACTATTTGGTATTTTATGAAATTATTGTATCTTATATTTGCAACCCGGGTTGTGAGTCCAATATCTATGACATGTGGTACTGTATTATTATCACGTTGTCACGTGATATTTATTTAGTATGGGAATAAGGGATGATATTAGATGCTTTGATTGTGGTTATTATATTATGACTCGACATTGACATAGTTTTATTTGATTTTTATTAGTTTTCATATTCTTATACCGTCCATCCCGAACAATTATTCCATAATATGGATTTACACCCCAAGTACAAGGTGGTTCGATGTGATAATTTAAATTTATAACGGTGAAGTACCGGTCGTACCCACAGAGAGAGGCGTTGTTAACTCACAATTCTTCTTACCTTATTTAGCAGGTGTCACATAAGAAAAATCAAAGAAAATAGGTTTGAATTTTGAAAATGAGCCCTACCTAGGCATTTTGTCAAACATCAAGGAAGTGGCAATTAAACCCAATGTAAAATAAATAAAAATTGAATTCAAATCATTTCTAATGAAAAGGACTGAGAATCCATGAAATTAAAGGGGTTAGGGACCAAGGCTAACCCATCCAATCATCATACAATTAAATCAATTTAAAGGGTGAACATGTCTACCTATATTCATATAGGCAAACCATCACAAGATGGGTCGATTTAGAGAAGTCTAACTTGCTAGATCACTTAGGGAAACATAGCATCAAATATACATAACATGCATAATTGATCTAGGAATATAAGTTCTCTAACAAAGGCCCAACATGTACTCACACTCAACACAAGCACCATGTATACAAACACTTAGTATGCATACAAAGTCTAGAAAAGCATATGAACATGAAAGTTTATATGTAAATCGCCGATGAAGATATTCTATCAAATATTTAGCGTGCATACTATTTCCAACAAGTACTAAACATGTGTAGCATAAAAAGGCGAGGTAGAAATTACATACAAACTAAGGATTGAAGGAAAATCAACCAATCAACATTTAAACATGTGAAAATTGGACTTGAATTACAAATTGTACCTCAATTGAATCAATTACAAGAAAATCTTCAAGGGTCCCAAGATTATTTGCCTTGATCTACTCACATGAGAAATTGAAGAAGTAAAAAAAAAAATAAAAATTGCAAAAGATATTAAACCCTAATTGAGAAATTAGAAACAAACCTCCCAATCATCTCTACGAATTGTGTGTCTATCTCTACGTCATCCCCCTTTGCATATTTATAGTGTACATCAAAAGTACTAAATTACCCTTCCAAATCATAGCAGAATTGCAAAAATCCTTGAAATTGCAGGTTGGTTCGATCAAAGGTTTGAACAAGGCTGTTGGTTCGAACCAAGGTTTGAACGGATTTCTAAGACTTAGCCATTTTTCTTCATCTGGACCTTGGCATGCTCATTGTTGCTTGAACAAAGGTTCAAACCAACTGTGGTTTGAACATGGATTCGAAGAAGATTTCCTTAGAATGTTTTTCATCTTCTTTTCTTGCATTACCTTCTGTTGTTCTAACCTCGGTTCGAACAAGACATGATTCTAATAAAGGTTCAAACATAATTTTCACACTTAGAAAAATTTTGCAATTTTTCATTTTCTGCACCTTCTGTGGTTAAAACTGGTGTTCAAACAAGCTATGGTTCGAACAAGTGTACGAACCACTTCGCTAACTTGATCTTTTTTGGCCCAATTTCTTTCATTTTCAACTCAAATACCTGCAAATCAAACATAACCTCAATTAATGCAATTAAACCCACAATTTCATTCATTTAAAGTATAAATTCATATAATAATTCTCAAGTTAAAGTTCATGTTGTACTTTTTACAGTACAATCAAGTGTAACATAAGAAGCTAGGGTACAGGTTCATTTACTTATAACTTCTTCTAAGGTTGTTGCTCCTACAATTGTTAAACAGTTTAACAACTTTCAAAGATAATAAATGAATGATCAAACACCCCACAATGAAGTCATTAATTACCCATAGTAGATAACACTACATAATTTAACATTAAGAAGGTCTCAACGACAAAAATGATCTATACTTTCAAATAATTATGTGGTTTACCTACAAGTGTCAGAATTTGACTTAAAAATTGATAAAGATCTAGTCTTATTTTCACAAGCCATAGAAAATATTAATTCCGCTAAGCGTTAGATGCCATGAAAGAAAAGTAAAAATCAATGGATAATAATAAAGTTTGAGATCTTGTTAAATTGCCAGAAGGATGTAAAACAATCAAGTGTAAATGAATTTTTAAGACCAAACGTGTAACACCCCGTATTTAACTTTGGTATATTTTTGTATTATTTCTGAGAAAATGATATAATTAAAATGAGTTTTAATATTTGATTATAATTTTCTTGGGCTGGGTTAGCTCGAGTTGTGATTGGGCTGGACTGAGTGGGCCAGGCCCGGGATTTCTTTTCCTTTTCTTTTTCTTTCCTTTCCCGTTTCTTTGGTTCAGGGGGGGTGACCCAGCCGAGGGAAGGAAGGAGAAGGAAGAGAGAGAGAAAAGAGAGAGAAAAGAGGAGAGAGAGCGGATTGGCGCAAGAGGATAGTCGATCCGGGTAGTTCTCGAGGCGGTGATCG
>JAVXUM010186654.1:0-10865 GCA_035590655.1 Pouteria glomerata
AAGAGGAGTTGGTGCAATCATGTTATTAGTGAGTCCAGCTCGGGAGAGAAGATCAGAGGTATAGTTGGCCTGGGAGAGAAAATAACCTGTAGCGTCAGTAGTAACTTCAAGACCAAGAAAGTAACTGAGGTTACCCAAGTCCATGTCAAAATGAGAACTGAGCAAAGACTTGATGTCACACCCCTAATATAATTGTCCGGGACGGACGACATGGGAATATCGAAACTAATAAAACATAAGATAAATCTGTGTTAAGGTCAAGTCATAACATAATAACTACAATCGGAACAACTAATATCGTCCCTTATTCGCATATCAAATAAATAAAACAACACCATAACATTAATATAGCCACACCTCGGTGACATTACTCTAAATTTACATGACCGAAATAAACATCCATATAGGGCCCTTACACAGGGCCACACAATTTTAAACACCAATAGTCATATTTCCATTTAAGAAAATAAATACAATGATTATTATCCACAGTATAGACCGGACTTAGGCTACTCACGCCTAAACTGCCTACGTATCCTACCTCGGGAATTAGGTCTCCGTAGTTCTTAAATTTTAATATCTAATTTTCATAAATAATACATCATCAATAAGTCAACATCAATTCATTATAATTAACCATCTCTATATCTTACCATGTAACAACTATCCATGCAATCTTATGCAAAGTATATGATGAAATGCAACGCTCATGCATATTCTCAATTTCCATTTATTTTTAACCCTAATCTGCGACGGGTGTTACTTAGCTAAGCACGCAGGGTCACCAACCACACCATTTTCAGCGCTGACGACAAATACATATATATCTCATGTAAATATCACACATGGAGAATTGTGTTACACCCCCACAGGTGTAAGACTCAGGGGAACTGTGTTACACCCCCTAGCCCTTCTGCTAGATAACCGAATTACACATCTAGTCACGCATCTACTTTGCTCAACCAGAGTATAACTCAGGAGAACCGTGTTACACCTCCTGGCCCTTCTACTAAATAATTGAGTTACACCTCTATTCGAGCATCTGTCTATTCCAAGCAGGCATCTACTTATCCCAAGTAAGTATCCGGCTGCAGTCTAGAGAAATCTCAATGTCTGTGTCTCACATTCACATCCCAACTCCACATGACTAAGCTCTAGTCATATATATCGACTAGGGATCATCTGGTGTTAAATAAAACCCAACTTTCTTATTTTGTAAACAATATAGATCCCGTCAATGTATATAACATGTGTCTCGGCACCTTATATCCTAATGTGGCACTCTCGACCAACCGATACTCATCAAATCAACCGAATGAACCAACCCAGCCCCGATGTATATGATATGCTCAATCACATAATTAAATATTAACTGAATATAAAAACATATTTACATCCATACCCCGGATGTTTTGAAATCCATTTTACACATTGAATTCATCAATAATCAAGTTCGGGGGCCAAAACAAGGGTCAGGGGCCAAAACTAACCAAACCAAACCAAATTTCTCACTGTGGTCTGGACCACTCACCAGCCGGTCTAAACTGGTCCGGACCACAGAGACCTGGAACCCATCTGGGTTCATTCCAAGCACAAATCAGACCCAAATTCATCTAATTCAAGCCCTAATTCAACCAAAACTCAAATAAAAACATTCCAATACTTAAATCTCATATTTTCATGACTTTAATTCCAGAAATAACTCAAGAATATATAAAATCTATCAACATATATGCATATATATACACAGAGATACATATATATATAACTTTCTCTACACTTAGCCAAATCATGCATATATATATACGAAAATGATCCCTACAACGTCTAAAACACAAATCTAAGTTCCACCTATCTCGAATTCGAAGAAAAATGAAAAAAAAATAGATAAAATTGATTTGGCCTTTGGACTTCAAACTTCGATTTCTTCCACCTCGCTTCGAATCTCGTGAAACGGATGGCACCATGACGATCATAACGTCGAGATCTTCTCAACTCGGCCAACCTCCGACTTCAAATCTCTTTCTCTCATATCTTCTCTCATCTCCTCTCTCTCTTCTCTCTCTTTTCTCTCTCTTCGTTCCATCTTTTCTACTATAGAACCCCAAAAATGAGGAAAAAAAGAAGAAAAAAAAAAGAAAAAGAAAAGATGGTTGAACCCTTGGCCCAGTTTGTCCACCCTGATATTACTTGGGGCTTAAACTCAGCCCAGTAAAATACAATAATCCACTTAAATTTAATTTAAACATTTTAATTATCTAAAATAATATATAAATATTTCAATTTAAAACACCGAGTGTTACATACTCCCAGCCTTATAAAATTTTTTATCCTCAAAATTTACATAATATTACTCAGTCATCAAATAAAAATGGGTGTCTCACCCTCATCACCGATTCACGTTCCTAACTGGATTTCTCAACTCCATAGTGTTGCCACAACACACGAACCAACGAGATGATCTTACTACCCAAAACCTGTTCACGCTTGTCCTCAATCCAAACTGACAGATTCTCAATAGTCATATCCTCCTTAATGTCTAATTCCTCCTAATTAATGACATGAGAAGGATTCGGTGCATACTTCCGGAACATAGAAACATAGAACACGTTATGAACCTAATCTAACTGTGGGGAAGCGCCAGCCTGTATGCCACTTCACCAATTCTCGTAATAATCTCGAAGGGTCTAATATACCACAGCGAAAGTTTTTCACAGTTCCCGAAACGAACAACACTCTGCCTTGGTGAAATCCTCAAAAATACAAAATCACTGACCTAAAACTCTAACGGTCACCTCTATTTATCAACATAACTTTTCTATCCACTCTGGATCGTCAAAAGCCTCTGTCGGATGACTTAAATCTTCTCTGATGTCTGTCTCACCAAATCAAGACCAACTGTTACAGGTTCTCTATCTTCAGCCCAACCTAACGGAGATCTGTAAGGTCGTCCATACAAAGTTTTGTAGGGAGCCATACAATACTTGCTTGATAACTGTTGTTGTACACAAATTTAACCAATGGTAGATAGCTCTCCCAATTTCCCCCCAACGTCAGCACACAGGATCTCAACATGTCCTCCAAAATCTGAATCGTCTACTCAGATTGTCCATCTGTCTGCGGATGAAACACCGTACTAAAACATAGTTGAGTTCCCAGTGTCTCTTGTAAACTCTACCAAAACTGTGCCGTGAACATCGGATCTCAATCTGACAAAATTGAGTACGGTGTGCCAGGCAACCGAATAATCTCCTGAATATAAAGCTGACACTGCTCCTCTATAGAATCCTTATTCCTCACAGGCAGAAAATAAGCCGACTTCGTCAATCGGTCCATAATCACCCAGATAGCGTTATACCTTCTTCGAGTTCTTGGCAATCCAGTCACAAAGTCCATGATCACATGGTCCTGCTTCCACCGTGCCACGGGCAATGGCTGTAACAACCTAGCTAGCCTCTGGTACTCGGCCTTTATCTATTGACAGGTTAGGTAACGAGACACAAATTCTACCACATCCCGCTTCATACCAATCCACCAGTACGTCGTCCCAAATCTTTATAAATTTTGGTTCCTCCAAGATACACAACGAATCTTGAATGTCAAAATTCTCAGAGTACCTCTTCTCTAATTCTATCCACATCAAGTACAAAATTTTTCTCTCTAAGTTTCAAATGTCCTTTCATGGATAGACTTCAACCTTCTACTTCTTGTCCTGAAGACAAATAATACTTCATATTTTGACAATACTGGTCCCTCTATTGGGCCTCAATAACACGTGTCAATAACATAGGCACCACTTACAAACAATTCACACTAGAGTACATAGTACCACCTTCATCGTCTTCTTCCTACCAAAATTCAAACTCATCAACGTCTTCCTGAAGATAAATGAATCATTGTCGCAGTTAAATTCTGTGACATTTTACTCGAAGTATCAGCCACCACATTAGCTTTCTCTGGATGATAATGAAGATCAAAGTCGTAATCCTTCAGGTACTTCATCCACCTCCTCTGTCTTATATTCAAATCACATTGAGTGAACAAGTACTTCAAACTCTTATGATTTGAATACACATTGAATTCATATCACGCATTAACAGTGTATTCACACGCATCATCCGATTCAAATTTTATTCTTTTTCGAATCAACTGAGTCAACCAAGAGAAATCTTGAATGAAATGGCAGTAATAACTAGCCAAACTCAAAAAACTGCAGATTTCAAAAACAGACCTCGGTCGCGCCCAATCTAACATAGCCGAAACCTTGGAAAGATCAACCGCAATTCTTTAACCAAAAACTACATAACCAAACACTTCACTTCGGACAACTAAAATTCACACTTACTTGCTTTAGCATATAATTTGTGATTCTGAAGTGTCTACAAAACTGCTCTTAAATGTTTCTCGTGTTAATGCTCATCACGAGAGTAAATCAAAATATCATCAATGAACACAACCATGAACCAATCCAAAAATAGCCGAAAAACCCTATTCATCAAATCTATAAATACTGCAGGAGCATTCGTCAACCCGAACGGCATAACCACAAACTCAAAGTGACCATACGGGATACGAAATGCAGTCTTGGGAGTATCTTCCTCCCGAATCCTCAACTGATGGCATCCCGACAGAAGATCGATCTTTAAAAAACAAGCAGAACCTCTCAACTGGTCAAATAAATCATCTATCCTTGGCAAAGGATATTTAGTCTTAATTGTTACCGAATTTAACAATCGGTAGTTCACAGACAATCTCAAGGTCTTATCCTTCTTCTTTGTAAAAACTGTCAGTACTTTCCATGGCGATGTACTATGTTGAATAAAATTTTAAAAATACAAGTCATTTAATTGTACCTTCAACTCTGCTAGTTCCATACGATACGGTGCCACAAAAATAGAAAAAACCCCCGATACAAGATCTGCACAAAATTCTATCTCCCTAAGTAGAGGTAGTTCCAACAACTCATCCGGAAATATATCTTCATACTTACAGACAACCCTCGGTAGAAAGTGTCTGAAGTCCTTCACATTCAACTTCAAACTAGCCAGTAACCCTAAAAACTTTCCAACACACCTTGTATCAAGTAATGGGGAAGGCAACACTGCTCTAGCCTCACCCCGAATCTTTACTACGCTGCTATCTAGAAGAATAGCCGTCACCAACTTACGATGACAATCAATTGTCACTCGGTAAGTAGACAACCAATTTATTCCCAATATAACATCAAATTCTTTCATCTTCAAAACTTTCAAATCAATCCACACACATTGGCTTTTCAAGCCTTTCGAATTCAAATCCAAAAACTTTACTATTTTCATAATTTTCCATAATCACGATTCTCGATATTAGAGCCATCCTTGAACAATTTCTAAATCTCACGTTTAGGCTCGTCGAACCATTACCAATCCTCGAAATTTACCAATAATTACAATGTTCCACCAAACTTTCGGACTAACCCCTAATAGGGTCACAACTTAAGCGATAATCCTGGTTCTTACCATATCTATAAATAACCATAACACAGGATATCCCAGTATTTAGATTTTTAAACTCACTTAATAAACGCTAAGAAGCTCAATAAAACACAACAAAACGCATAAGCCTTACTACCCAAGGCCCAACGTATTCGTAACCTAGAGCTCTGATACCATATTGTCACGCTCTTAACATAATTGTCCAGGACAGACGGCATGAGATATAAGAACTAATAAAACATAAGATAAATCCGTGCTAAGGTCAAGTTATAACATAATAACCACAATCGGAACATCTCGTATCGTCCTCCATTCCCATATCAAATAAATAAAACGACATCATAACGTTAATATAGCCACACTTCGATAACATTACCCGAAATTTACATGACCGAAATAAACATCCATATAGGGCCCTCACACATGGCCATACAATTTTAAACACCAATAGTCATATTTCCATTTAAGAGAATAAATACAATTATTATTATTCATGGTATAGATCGAACTTAGGTTACTCATGCCTAAGCTGTCTATGTATTCCACCTCGAGAATCAGATCTCCGTAGTTCTTAAATTTTAATATCTAATTTTCACAAACAATACATCATCAATAAGTCAACATCAATTCATTATAATTAACCATCTCTATATCTCAACATGTAACAATTATCTATGCAATCTTATGTAAAGTATATGATGGAATGCAACGCTCGTGCATATTCTCAATTTTCATTTATTTTTAACCCTAATCTGGGATAGGTGACACGTAATCAAGCATGTGGGGTCACCAACCATACCATTTTGAGTGCTGACGGCAAACGCATATATATCTCATGTAAATATCACACCTGGTGAACCGTGTTACACCCCCACAGGTATAAGACTCAGCGAAACCGTGTTACACTCCCTGACCCTTCTGCTAGAAAATCGAGTTACACCTTTAATCACGCATTTGCTTTGCTCAAGCAAGGTATAACTCAAGGAAACCGTGTTATACCCCCTGACCCTTTCGCTAGAGAACCAAGTTACACCTTTAGTCGATCATCCGCCTATCCCAAGTAGGCATCTGCTTATCCCAGGCAGGTATCTGACTGCAGTCTGGAGAAATCTCAAAGTTCTGTCTCACATTAACGTCCCAACTCAACATGACTAAGCTCTAGTCATATATATCGACTAGGGATCATCCAGTGTTAAATAAAACTTAACTTTCTCATCTTGTAAACAATATAAATCCCGTTAATGTATATAACACGTGTCTCAGCACGTCATATCCTAATGTGGCACTTTCGGCCAACCGATACTCATCAAATCAACCGGATGAACTAACCTAGCTTCAAGGCATATGATATACTCAATCATGTAATTAAATATTAACTCAATATAAAAACATATTTACATCCATCCCTCTGATATTTTGAAATTCATTTTACACATTAAATTCATCAATAATCAAGTTCGGGGGTCAAAACAAGGGCTAAGGGGTCAAAACAAGGGTTAGGGGGCCAAAACTAACCAAACTAGACCAAATTTCGCACTATGGTCCGGATCGCCCGCCAACCTATTCGGACCATGAAAACCTAGAACCCATCTCAGTTCGTTACAAGCACAAATCAGACCCAAATTCGTCTAATCCAAGCTCCAATTCAACCAAATCTCAAATAGAAACATTCTAATACTTAAATCTCATGTTTTCATGACTTTAATTCAAGAAATAACTCAGGAATATGTAAAATCTATCAACGCATATATATATACACACAGACACATATACATACATATATATATAACTTCCTCTACACTTAGTCAAATCATGCATATATATACACGAAAATGATCCCTACAATGTCTAAAACACGAATCTAAGTTCCACCTACCTCGAATCCGAAGAACAACGAAAAAAAATAAAAAAAATCGATTTGGCCTTTGGACTTCAAACTCTGATTTTTTCGAAACGGACTGCACCACGACGATCACAGCGTCGAGATCTTCTCAGCTCGACCAACCTTCGGCTTCAAATCTCTCTGTCTCCTCTCTTTCCTTTTCTCCTCTTTCTCTTTTCTCTCTCCCTGTTCCCTTTTTTCTGTAACAAAACCCCGAAAAAGATGAAAAATGAAGAAAAGAAAAAGAAAAGATGGTTGGACACTTGGCCTAGGTTGTCCACTTTAATATTACTTTGGGCTTAAACTCGACCCAGTAAAATACAATAATCCACTTAAATTCAATTTAAACATTTTTTATCCAAAATAATATATAAATATTTCAATTTAAAACACCGGGTGTTACACTTAAGTTTAGAGATGCCCGCAAATCATCACCAGTGATGATCATATTATCCACATATAAGAGAATGAGAACAGTACCATGTGTTGAAGTTTGAATGAAGATAACAAAATCATAAGAACTGGAAGTAAAACAAAATATACCAATTATGGCACTAAATTTTTCAAACCAAGCTCGAGGGGCCTGCTTGAGTCCACAGAGAGCACGACGTGATCTGCAAAGTTGATGTAAATGATAAGAGGAGCTAAGAGGAGATTGCATATACACTTCTTCATCTAACTCATTACATCCATCTGAGATAAAGGCCACTGACAAATAGCATCGACTGCAAGCAAGCTTCGAACAGAGATAATGCGAGCAACAGAAGCAAAGGTCTCTTCATAGTCAATTCCATACTCCTGAGTATAGCCCTTGGCCACTAGACGAGCTTTGTAACACTCAATAGACCCATCAGAGTGAGTCTTAATCTTATAAACCCATTTGCAGCCAATGGGTGTTCTATTAGGGGGAAGATCAACCAAATCCCAAGTGAGAGTGTTTTCCAATGCCTGTAATTCTTCAGACATAGCTTGCCACCAAAGAGGGTCAGAACTAGCCTCTTGAAAAGAATGAGGCTCATGGCAGGAGAGAATAGTAGAAAAATAATGAAAATCACGAAGATGGGATGGAAGTTTTCTCACCCGAGCAGCACGGTTAAGAAATATAGGATCAGTATCAGAAGACTCAACTAGGATAAAGATAGTGTCATAGGGTATAGGATCAACAGGCAGAACTGGTGAGCCCAAAAAGACCGTAGCAGGTACTGTAGGAGCTAGTGAAGCCTTATAAGGCAGGGATGTTCAAAATAGGCGTTTCATGAACTGATGGTGCCTCACAAGGAGATGATGAGGTATCAGCAGGGAAAAGATCAATAGAGGGATTAGTGAAAAATGGAAGAGTGTCGGTAAGAGAGAGTAGAAATGAGGAGACAGAGAAGATCATTTTGTGTTCCTAAAAAACTACAAAGCAGGAGACACGAAGATTATTAAAGATAGGATCCCAATAACAATAACCCTTATGTTCAATTCCATAACCCAAGAAACAACACAAATAAGCTCGAGGTTCCAATTTAGTGTGCTCATAAGAGGGTAACAAAACAAAGCAAACACAACCAAAAACACGAAGAAGTTTATATAAAAGAGCAGACCTATATAATCGTTCGTAAGGTGTTTAGTTATGAAGGAGAGGAGTAGGGACACAATTGATAGTGTAGACAACAGTAAAAGCAGCTTCCCCCTAAAATTTTTCAGGGCATGATGAAAAGATAAGAAGAGTACGAACAGTGTCAAGAATACGACGACGTTTGCATTCTGCTCGACCGTTTTGTTGGGAAGTATATGGACAAGAGCGATAGGGGAGGGTGCCTTGTTGATGAAGAAAAG
Organism: Pouteria glomerata; assembly: GCA_035590655.1. Classification (NCBI taxonomy): domain Eukaryota; kingdom Viridiplantae; phylum Streptophyta; class Magnoliopsida; order Ericales; family Sapotaceae; genus Pouteria; species Pouteria glomerata. The sequence goes on from JAVXUM010186654.1 coordinate 9,178, forward strand.
CAAAAAAATTAGATTTTTGGTATTCCATGGCATTTTCAGAACGAAAAATTTTAATACTACGAGAAAATTGTGTTTTAACCATGGCAGCAAACTCAAAATAAATTTAAGGAAGTTGGGAACGACTGTGTATCAAATAAATTCAGGTAAAACATGTATAATCATCAACAAATATAACAAAGTAACGAACCCCTCCCATAGTAGTAGTAGGAGAAGGTTTCCAAACATCTAAATGAACAAGATCAAAAAGTGAAGAGGAAAAACTATCACTTTTATTAAATGATAAAGTAGGCTATTTTGCAAGTTGATAAAACACATAATTCAGAGCTTCACAATGAACCGAACCTAACTGACCATTAGAAACTAAAATTTGTAGACGACTAGTTGAAGGATGTTCTAATCTATAATGCCATAAATGGTAGGGGGAGACAGCATAGGGTGTTGCGACCCAATAGAATGGGAACTTTCTTGGCTGATGAACTCCATTTCTAAAGAAATTAGACACAATGTTGTTTCAGCCGTTGATCTTTGGAATGAATTGAAAACTAGATATCTAAGGAGTGATGGACCAAGAGTTTTTCTTCTTGAAAAATCTCTGAGTTGCATAAATCAAGGTGCATCTTCTATTACTGAGTACTTCAGTTCTTTCAAGACTCTTTGGGATGAGTATGTTAGCTATCGTCTATTCTTGACTTGCACTCGTGGAAAAATGTCAACTTGTACCTGTGATCTTTTTACTGTCTTGCTGCATCGGGAACGATCTGATTATGTCTTGAAGTTTCTTGTTGGATTAAATGATTCATATGCATCTGTTAGGAGTCAGTTGGTTCTTGCTGTACCTTTACCCAGTATGGCCAAAGTATTTTGCATTATTATTTCAAGAGGAAAGTCAAAAACAACTTACTAATTTTGCTTCTCATGAAACTCATACTTTACTGGCTAAACAGTCCACTCAAGCATCAGGCTCTGCACATCCTCCATCTAAATTTTTGAAAAATAAGTCCAAGAAGTCTTCTTTGGGTTGTACACATTGTGGGTATAATGGACATACAGTTGATAAATGTTTGCGGCTTCATGGGTACCCTTTTAGGTGGACCGGACGGAAGAGTGAAAGAAATGTCTCTTCTGCATATGTCGTTACTATATCTAGAGAGAGATCTGTATTGAAAGCAGTAATGAGCAACAAATGTTTTCTTTAACTGTGATACCTCGTGGTTTTGGGATGCATGAATTTAGTAGCGGAATCAAATGGAAATGAGTTTGGAGGTGTATTGGTGTTTTGGAGGTCAAGAGTTGAGTAATTCAAGTGTTGAGGAGAAGTTTGAAATCCCAGGGGAAAATTTGTCTCGGCGGGCACCCGAGCCCATGCACAGGCGGGCGCCCAAGATTGGTTAACGTTTCTGGCACAAATGTGCTCTCGGCGGGCGCACGGGACCATGCTCAGGCGTGCGCCCGAGCTGGTCTGCAGCCAAAAAGGCCAAAGAGCTGCTCTCGGCGGGCACCCGAGCTTGTGTTCTGGCGTGCGCCCGAGGCGGCGGGCGCCTGCGATGGTCCCTCCGTGTACGCCCAAGCGAAGCCAGTAGGCTTTTCCCTGATCTGGCTGTTTGAGTGAAAAAATTTGTAATTTGACCAAGTCAACCTAAAAGCATGTTGACCAAACCTTGGACTTGGGAGAGGGGAGAGGGTTCGGC
>JAVXUM010186665.1:0-10864 GCA_035590655.1 Pouteria glomerata
TTTTTTAAAGCTATTGATAAATAAATAAATAAATAAATAAAAATTATGGGAACATTTGGAAGTACAATTTTTGACAATTTTTAGTCAAAAGTTACTAGTTGTAATTTTTGGTGTGTTCAGTAAAATAAGTTATAATTTTTAATAACTTTTTATAACTTTTTAGTGATTGATAAAATTTTAATAATTTTTAACAACTTTTGAGTATTTGGTAAATTTTTAGTTATTTTTAGTAACTTGTAGCAATTTTTGTATGTTTGATAAAATTTTGAGTGAAACAAAATACTGTAACAAAATAGAAAAATGACAAAAATTGTTTTATCAAGCACTTATTTTACAACTTTTGAAAAATTTTTACACTTTTTTGTGCTACCGAGCGTCACCTATTTTGATAGTGTTTTTAATATTTAGAAACTATTTTTGTCTTACTATTGATTGAAAATAGAAAGTAACCCAAAAAAAAAAAAAAAACACCTAGCATTATTTGTACAAGCTTTTGTAGATCCCCACTCAAAATCCATTCATCCAATCAATAATAATACTTCGTATGATTGAAGTAATTAATGCACAGAACAACTGATTTCGCTAAGAACACAACTGTAACATATATAAGAATCCTGTTTGAAAGAGAATAAAGAAGTGTGCAATTTAACAAATTTCTTTATGTACACAAATTTCTTTAGTTGGTCCCCACTAACCACCCATTCGTTGTACATTTGCATTGCCACGGTATCTCTCCACTTAGATCATTGATTAGATGACTACAGAATTAATGTAGTCTTCTCCCACCTCATATTGTAATTACATTATTTCTAAAACTTCATGGCTGATCATGTTAATCTTTCTGAACTACTTGCAACCCCTCGACTCTCGTGTAATCTAGAAAGGATGGTATAAGAATGGATGAGGTTCTCATGAGAGTTTTATCTACTCTTATTCTGTCCAGCGTTTCTAGTAAACCGCAAGGATTGACAGGCTCATTTGCCAAAGCTCAGTCCCTCCCAGTCTCACCAAGCAAAAATCAGCACAACAATCGAAGCATTGAAGAACTGCAGACTAAGATTCTCAAAATGAAGCAGACTGATGCACCTAACAGTGTCGTGGAGAAAGCTCTGCAAATGGAGAATGGGAAAACGACAACTGTGCAAAAGATGCTAAGCCCAGCAGAGGACCAGAAGTTGTTAAAGTCAATTAATCCAAACTCAGGTAATGTCTGCCGTTATGATGGAGCTAAATTGGTTGATAGAGGCGGTCTGACTAAGAAGCTAAACGATAGCAATCAGAGGAAGTCGTGATGCAAGCAGCATGAGCCTAGCTGGGACCTTGCTTGCACTGGTGGACTGAAAATGTGGCAAGCAGATGTGGTTCCATGTCTTCAACAGCCACGTCTCTGTTCTTCCATTTTTTATCTGGGGTTGCAAATTCACCTCTCTTTCCAGCTAGCACCCGTTTGATGACACAACTCGGTAGAATGGTGGCCTCTAATCTCTCCTCTATCTCTTCTTCTTTTTCTTATTCTTCAGTTGCAGCATTTTCTTCATTGCTTCGTCCTGCACTAGCAAATTGGGTTAACTCTTTCTTACAGACATATGCCACCCGTTGATCTCGAGTGGGGCACACCACACAAAACCCTTGCATTTGTAGCATTGTAGTCCTTCATTGAGAGTTTTTGCTTTTCCCTTTCCATCAACAATCGATCCCCCCCTATGCGTCTCTCCTTTAGCCTTTGGAATCGGGGTTGTGGCAATACGGGTCATGCCTGAATCGGTGAATTGGAATTGCCTAGAACCTCCAAAGCTGGATTGCCTTCCAATTGCAAAGCTACTTGGTAGGCTTCCTCCACATTATAGACTCGGGCTGTCATCATCTCCTTGCAAAGATCTGCTCGTAAGCACGGGCAACTTAGCAAAAAAAAAAAAAAAAATTTAGTTTAAAAAATATATTTTTTTAAATGTAGCCCAGCTTAAATTTTTGTATTTCAACTCATTTTATTTTTAAATCTTTTATTTAGCCCAGATAAAATTTAAAACCTAGATCTGTCCCTGCTCGTAAGCCGTTTAGATAGCGAGCCAACATTTGATTTTCATTTTCTGTGGCTTTACTTCTGGTTGTCAGCTCATAAAAATGCTATGTGTACTGATCAACGGTAGTTTTGGCCTCTTGTTTCCACTGAAGCATGTCCTCATGGACAAGTTGTTCATAGTTAACAAGTAGGTACTTTGCTTCCAAGGGCTTCTTCATCTCCTCCCATTCAACGATTGGAGCTTGGTGTGTCTGCCGGAGGTGATCCTTAACACTACTCCACCGTGCCCAAGCTGGTCCTTTCAGCTTCAATTTAACAAATCGAACCTTCCTCTCTTCCAGCACCGAAAACCAGTCGAAGTAGTCTTCAAGAGAGGTGATTCAATCGTTGAAAGCATCAAGATTGAGCTTACCCAAGAAATCAGAGACTTCGACCTTTATCCTCTTGGTTAATTCATCCAATTGCTCCCTTCTGACCTCAGGTCCGCGCCGTAGTATCCGTTGTCGAACCTCGCCCAGTTGCACTTGATCCTCTTCTTCACTATTATCTCCAAATCCTTCTTGTTGCCGTGCACCCCGTCGTTCACCTTCTGGTCTCCTGCCTCCTTCAGTGCAACTGCGTTCATCCATGATGTTTAGCCAGTGAATAATCATATTCAGAGTGTTTGAAATTTGGTCCAGTTGTAACTGAAAGTTGTTGGGTGTTTGAGTAGGATTAGCATTTAGGTTGGCGTTTGGATTTGAGGGAATAGGATCTGGGGAATTTTGTGCCATGATGTTGTAATCAAGCCACTTCAACGTTTAGTTGCCTATGGTTGTGCAGGAGTGCCACCAAAATTGTAGGAGCCCAACTGCTTGGACTTAGTGCCCCAAAAAAAATGGAAGAACAGAGTGTCTGTTGAAGACATGGAACCACATCTGCTGGCCACATTTTCAGTCCACCTGTGCAAGCAAGGTCCCAGCTAGGCTCATGCTGCTTGCATCAATTCATCCATTGAAGACCATGCTAAGGAATGTGGAAAAAGCACACCTGATCAACTCTTAGGCATATGCAGCACACAACCAAGTCAACAGGTTGTAAGCTCTGACTTCCCCATGCTGCCACCTAAGAGGTCTTATCTTTTACCTAATGGTCATACTACCAGTTCGAACAATGGTAGGGCAGTATTAACCTTTGGACAATTTGCTCAAACTTTGAATTTCAAAAAAGACTTGAACTTTCCCTCCCCAAGTCTAACAGGGCCATCTAGTCTGGGAACGAAACAACCCAATTTTAAATGGACCCAACTATTTGCTTCTAACAGACTATGAAAATGGCCCCAAGTTGGAATACATTAAACTAGCCCAGCAGAAGATATGAACCAATGGGACAACTCTCTAGTTGGATATGTGTTTGGTCTAAAACCCACATTGAAGCAGATGAAGCAGTTTGTTGAGAAGAGATGGAGGTCCTTCGAGAATATTGAATTATACACTCTTAAGGCTGGTATGTTTGTCTTTAAGTTTGAAAATGAAGAAATTAAGCAGCACATACTCGAAATGGGACCCTGGTCCTACTTTGATAAACCCTTCCTGCTCAAGCCTTGGTTAGCAAACTTTCCCTATGAAAGAGAGGCTATAAACTCAATTCCCATCTAGATAAGGCTCCCCCACCTTAAACTTCATTTGTGGTCTGCTAAGAGCCTAAGCAAAATAGTCAATGTAGTAGGCACCCCCCTCTTCAATGATAAGATAATCGCAACAAAACAGCGGCTGGCATATGCAAGGATTTGTATTGAAACTCAATCTGGAACTGTATTGCCTCAGAAGATTAAGATTGAGTTCAGTAATGGGAAAGAATACTTTCGGAAAGTTGAAAAGAATACTTTCAGAAAGTTGAATATGAGTGGCTGCCCTCAACCTGTGAATACTGCAAGTCTTTTGGTCACAAAATAAGTTCATGTGTCAAACATGTTAAGAAGGAATAGAGGCCCAAACCAAAGCAGCAAATAGAAGAGTAGACAAGTAATTCTTAGAACATCCACAACTCAGCAGAGGTGCAAAATGACCCTAACATTACATCAAACAGATTTGATGTACTTGATCGAATAAATGATGAACAAGCTCTTGCAATGATTCCACTTGCTATAGATGACAGTAAGAGGCATAATGATATGGACCTGCCTGCAATAAGCAATCAACCGAATGAACAAAGCTTAATGCCAGTTAATTTAGAAGCTGATTCTCTTGATTCTTACCAGCACACTGATGTTTCTGACAACCCTCCACCAGAAGTATCTACACCTCCAAAGGCACTGAGTAAACTGAAGTCACCCTCAATCTCTTGCTCAAGTAACTCAGATAGCAGCAGTGCTTCAGGCAACAATAAATCCCAGCTTAGTGAACAGTCGTCCAGAAGAAGAAAAACTAAGAACAAAACAGCACAGCAGTAGAAGAATACTAAGGCCAGTGCCTCCCCCTCTTATCCATTAAAATAAACATAGTAGTTTGGAATTCAAGGGGTGTTAATAGCACTCTAAAATAGATAGAAGCTAGGAAGCTTATAAAGGATAATTCACTAAGCCTTTTGTGCAAAATAGAAGCTAAAGTTAGATACTTTAACATACATAAGGTATGCAATTCTATTAGCATGAATTTTGGGTATTATAGCAACTATAATACTTATACTGCTACCAGAATCATACTTCTATGAAACACCCAAGTTCTTGAGATGCAGTTTTTGTACACTTCTAATCAGCTAATCCTCTGTGAAGTTATTATAAAGCCTACTCCATTAAATTCTATGCATTCTTTATATATGCTGATAAGAACCCATCAATTAGAAATGGATTGTGGAACGACATCACTGATAAATGAAAGCATTGGGTAGCAGCATGCTGTGGGAGATGATTGGGGACTTTAATGTTGTGGAGGATGACATTGAAAAGATGGGAGGAGCACCTATTGATGTTAAAGCCTCACAGGATTTGTGCTTCTGCATAGAGGAAACTGAAGCTTTTAAGCTCAGATTCTCAGGCCAATTTTACACTTGGAGCAACAGACAACAATTGAATATAGCCGTCTTTTGCAAGCTGGACAGAGTTCTTGTTAATGATGCTTGGTTAACAGCTTACCTGCATTCTGAGGTAATCTTTTTGGCTCAACGGGTCTTTGATCATAGCCCAGCTCTTGTCTAAACATAAGGCTTATAGAAAGACACATCAGTTTTGATATTTCAAACCAAACAAACAGGGTCCGTTGCAAACCAAACCTCACGAATAGTAAGTTTAGGTTTATTAGAGACCGTAAGAAGAAACAGGGGTTGAATTCGAGTCACGGCTGGCCTGAAATTGCCTCGAGTAGGTTAAAGTTAAAACTTAATGCTTATAGAAAGGCACATCAGTTTTAACAGCTCAAACTGAGCAAACGGGTCCGTTGCAAACCAAACCCCATAGGTAGTGAGTTTAGGTGATTTAGAGACTACAGGAAGAAACAGGGGTTAAATCCAAGTCACGGATGGCCCGAAATCGCCTCGGGCATGTTTAAGTTAAAATATAAGGCTTATAGAAAGACACTTCGGTTTTGGTAGCTTAAACTGAGCAAACGAGGTCCGTTGCAAACCAAACTTCATAAGTATGAGCTTAGGTGATTTAAAGATTGCAGGAAGAAACGACAGTTGAATTCGAATCACGGATGGCTAGGAATCGCCTCGGGTAGGTTTAAGTTAAAACGTAAGGGTTATAGAAAGGCATATCGGCTTTGATAGCTCAAACCGAGCAAACGGGGTCCATTGCAAACTATACCTCACGAGCAGTGAGTTTAGGTTTATTAGAGACTGCAGGAAGAAACATGGGTTGAATCCGAGTCATGCCTGGCCCGAAATCGCCTTGGGTGGGTTGAAGTTAAAACTTAAGGCTTATAGAAAGGCACATCGATTTTGATAGTTCAAACTGAGCAAACGAGGTCCATTGCAAACCAAACTTCATAAGTAGTGAGTTCAGGTGATTTAAAGACTGCAGGAAGAAACGGGGGTTGAATCCGAATCGCAGATGGCTAGGAATTGCATCAGGTAAGTTTAAGTTAAAACGTAGGGCTTATAGAAAGGAACATTGGTTTTAATAGCTTAAACTGAGCAAACGGGGTCCGTTGCAAACCAAACCTCACGAGTAGTGAGTTTAGGTTTATTAGAGACTACAGGAAGAAATAGGAGTTGAATCTGAGTCACGGCTGGCCCGGTATCACCTTGTGTAGGTTTAAGTTAAATCTTAAGGGTTATAAAAAGGCACTTCAGTTTTGACAGCTCAAACCAAGCAAACGGGGTCTGTTGCAAACCAAACTTCATAAGTAGTGAGTTTAGGTGATTTAGAGACTACAGGAAGAAACACGGGTTAAATCTGACACATGGATGGCCTGGAATTGCCTCGGGTAAGTTCTATATATAACTAAAGTTGTATAGAAAGATACATTGGTTTTGACAGCTCAAACCGAGCAAACAGGATTCGTTGCAAACCAAATTTCACGGATTTTAAGTCTAGGTGATTTAGAGACTGTTGGAATGAATGAAAATTGAATCCGAGGCAGGGATGGCCTGGAATAGGCGTGGGTAAGTTCGAGTTAATATTTACATTAGATTAATTTTTAATATTCACACTAAAGTTAGTTTATGAATTTAATTTTAAATTCATTCATTGTATTGATTTCTAATTTATTTTTTTGTTAATTTCAGGTCCAATGTGTTCGCGAGTAGTATTTGATGTCGACACTGGCCAAAAAGACATTGTTTGTTTTTAAGTCTTTTGTTAAGCAACTCTTTTAGTTTAATGTCTTTTACATATATTTTGTTACTTATTTTATGAAAATTATTCATTTTATTAGATAAATTTAAATTTGTCATTATATATATACAGGTTTACTCAATGTACATGTTTTGTTATATGAAAGTACAGGTTGTATTAGAATAGTATAGCATGGTGATGAGTATATTTTTTTGTTTTTTTGTTTTTTTAAAAAGGACTTCTTTCAACTGCCTGTAGGCGGACGAGGTAGGCTATTTTCAACCGCTTCAAGGTGGACGAGAAATCTTCCAGCACAAGTTTTTATTCGACAGGGTAGGCTATTTTCGACTACTTTAAAGTGGACGAGATATGTTTTTCTTGACTGCTTTGAGGCGGACGATAAATGTTTCGACCAAGGTATTTTTTCGACTGATTGAGATAGACGAAACTTTTCTCGACCGCTAAAGGCGGTTGAAAAAACTTTTTCTCGATTATAGCATCAGCCGCCGTTAGTAAGCGGTCGTAAGGCGGTTGAGATATCTTTTCTCGACCGCTTCTAAGACTTTTCTCGACCGCTTTCTTTTTTCCTGTAGTGCTAACTAATTCTAAATATCTCAAGCAAAGATTTCCAATTCCGAATCTATCTAACTATTAAAGACAATTTTGTCATATTTTTGTACCTTTGAAATCATAATTTCATAGATAAAATTATACTTTCATGTATCCGACTTGTGTTGTGTATATAGAATTCATGGTTCAATGGCATGTATTCTTATGAATCGAACGTTGAATAACAAAAAATGAAGATTATTTTCTAATCCTGTAACTTTTGTTAATAAATTTCTTGATCAATTTACAGCGAGTTGTAGGTTGATTGAATTCTAAATTTGCGAAAAAAAAATTATTTAATCTTTACTGCATGAATTGAATTGAGATAAAATATTTTTTTAAGTTGTTTATTCAAATCAAATTTCAGTCAGGAAACAAGTTTTTAATAACAATATTCTCTTACTTGACGTTTGGAACATGGATCTGTAAGCAAAAAGGAAAAATGAAAGAAAAATAAAATTTATAATTTATGTAATTTCTGTACATTTAATTAAGTAAAAATTAAATTTTGTTAATAAATATTTATTCATTTTAATTTTATTTTTCTAAATTATTAAAAAATTAAAATAAATTTGATATTTTTACTATTTTCTTTCACTTTTTCTTCTTCATCATAAATTCATATTTCAAATATAGTCTTAATGAAATTTAATTTTCCACAAGCTTGAATAATTACTATTTCCAAATCTACTCCCTGTGTTTTATCCCGGTTCTTGTTAGAATTTTAAGTACTCAATTAACTCTCATGCACTTGTGAGGTAGCATTTCTTAATTTTTTTTTTCTTTTCTCTTAAGACACTGAAAAGGCAATCGAGCCGAAAGTTAAGTGCAAGTTCGAGTGATGTAATGTTTACAAATGAATTAAAAAAAATCCAAAAATCAATTCTACCTGATAATAATGGCTCAATTTTGGTAAAGTTCGTTTCAGTAATCAATTTTTAGTGTTTCAGAATAGATCCCAATTTGAAGCAGAATTGAAATAACCAAGTAATTTTTTATTTTATTTTATTTTATTTCTTTTGGTAATTGGGCTTGGTCAATTATGAGTATTCTTGACTTAGTTTGAAAAAGTAAAAAAATTAATTTTTTAATAATTAATTATTAAAAAGTTAATTTTTTTTTTATCTAGGATTTAATTTTTATTTTTTCATTTTTGTATTGAAGAAAAAAAAATTAACTTTTTAGTAATTAATTTTTTAATTTTTGTTAATTTGACAGTTTTATTCTTTAATATTTAAAAGAAATATAAAATATAAAAAGATAAATTTAATTATTAAAAAAAAAAAAAAATTTAATAGTTAATACTTAAGCTACCAACTATTTTTCCCAAATGGTGTCTTAGATTTGAAGGATCCATATCTGATACTGCTGCCGCTTAAATAGGTTTTTCATGTCTCTTTATCTGCGTGTCTAGAGTTTCAAATTTTAAAAATAAAAAAAAATAAATTATTGGGTATTTGATATATTCTTTAAAAAGTGTTAAAAAAATTAAAAAAATTAGCGAAAGTTAAAACAAAGTTAAAGAAAATTTTAAAAATTGAAAATTTTTGTTTAAATTTAACACTCTAAATACACACATGTATATTCTCTCTCTGTTTCTATTTTTTTATTGAAAGATTGTCCAATGCGACAGTTATTGAAAATAATTTGCTCTATAATTTAAGTAAGAAAAAATAAGAAAACTCTACAATTAATAATATAAATAACGGTAAATTACATCTATCTTTTTTTAATATTTGAATAATTATATTTAACACTCATACCATTTAAAAGTTATACTTATCTCTCTTATTTTGAAGTATTAACATTAACTTATTTTTGGTAAAATCAATCATTAAAACTAAACATAAAAAAATAAACTAATCAAAATTTTATGTATTTATTTTATTTTATCCCTCTTCTCTCACATTTCGTCAGTTTTTTTTTACAAAAATCTTTAAAACTTTTTATTTTTACTCATGTTTTACTTATTTTGGAGGATTTTATTTTGAAATTAAATTTTTTAAACTTTTTTTTTTCTAAAAGAAAATTTAAAAAATTGGAAAGAAGAAACCCTTAGAAAAAATATCTTCTTTTCCATTTTTTCTATTATGACTTTAGTTTTTTTCAGAAATTTTTTTTTTCTCAACACCAGAAAGTTTGCAAATCAAAAGATTGAGCTTGTTAGCAGGATCTTTTTTTTTTTTTTTTGTTTTTTTTAAAAATTTTTATTTTTTCTTTTTCAAAATTTTTATTTTTTTCTAAATTTATTTATTTATTTATTTATTTTTGAAATACAGGTGATCATGCGTCATCATGCGAACTATACCCCCCAACCTAAAGTAAACATTGTCCTCAATGTGAGAAACATGTGCAAGTGAGAGCGTAGGGTGCAAAGTGAGCATGATGATGGTAAGCATAAAGATCAATAAATATATAGCACATAAGCCAAGCATGCACCCGAAAAGAGAACCCCACAGGTAATAAAGAACACCCCCCAACCTAGTTTCTACAGCATTTCCAACAACAACTAACAACATATGTCCCAGTTTAAGCTCAAAATGTAGAAACAAATGGTAAATAGGGTGGATATTACCTCAAGAGCTTCCTTATTTGAAGAAAATAAAAGCTATACAAGAAAAAATGTTAGAAAGAAAATAAAGAAAAATAAAGAGAAAATAAGACAAAAAAGAGAGTTAGAACGAAATAAGAAATAGAAATAAAAATAGAAGAAAAATTAAACTAAAAAGAAATAAGAAAATAAGAAAACGAAAATTCTAATCTACTATGTACAAAGGAAACAAAAAAGAGGGGTTATCCAATACCCTCTCTATCCTAGACATCCACAAAAGGTTTAAGAAATAAAATATTTTCTTCGGATCCATGAAGTACCAAAGGAGGTCGCTCCTTAGGTGTAAAACACACTAGAGGAAAGAAGGCCATGTAAGGTTTAAGAAACCTTGGATGTAGCCATAATGCATGCAAAGACGTGGATATGGTGGGTTCTATCAGTCGCTCGATACCCAGAAAATCAATATACTCACCCCCAATGTCTACTACCTCCCCCCAATGATGATCAGTCATAGTGTAATCACTCATAGCTCCCAAAGTAAGGCTTTCAGATGGGGCTAAGTCAAGAGGTGAGAGGTGTGAGGTGCGCACTGCTCTCAACCTCAGGTCAATAAGTGAGTGAGCAAGGATCGACTGACTCAATGATATGCTCCTCGGGCATTATAACTCGCAACTGCTCAACGGGAGTCAAAAAACTTTCAATAGGGCCCAGGATGGTCGAGGTGGGCTGAACATCAAACTCAGTAGTAGGAGAGGACTGCATGTCTTCCAAACTCTCACTAAATGGTAAAGAAATCTCCTGAATGGGAAAATCCGAAGGAAAATAAGAATAATTCTCATCCCAAATGTCATCCTCAGTGCAGTTAGGGCAATTGTTCTACTCGGTGCCTAGGGTATCACATTGTGCATCATATGGGTCACTAGGCCAGTAA
>JAVXUM010186708.1:0-10863 GCA_035590655.1 Pouteria glomerata
TTATTTTTCTTGGACTGAGTTAGCTCGGAGTGATATTGGGTTGGACAAAGTGAGCCAAGGGCCCGGGTATCTTTTGTTTCTTTTTTTCTTTTCCTTTTCTTCCCCAGTTTTCTTTTCTTTCTTTTATTTCAGTCAACCCAGAGAGAAAGAGAGAGAAAGGAGAAGAGATAGAAGAGAAAAGGGAAGAGAGAGAGAGAGAGAGATTCAAGGCCGGAAGTTAGTCGATCCGGGGAGATCTCGACGCGGTGATCGTCGTGGTGTACTCCGTTTCACGAGATTCGAAGCAAGGAGGAAGAAATCGGAGTTTGAAATTCAGAGTTCAAAACCTTTTTCTTCATTTTTCTCCATTTTACTTCAGATTCGAGGTAGGTGGGACTTAGATTCGTGTTCTAGACGTCGTAGGGAACATTTTGGTATATATATATATGCATGATTCGGCTAGATGTGAAGAAAGTTGTATATATATGTATAGATATGCGTCTGTGTGTATATATATGCATATATGTTGATGAATTTTACATATTTTTGAGTTATTTTGTAAATAGAAGTTGTAGAATCATGATATATACACATGTGAATATTTATAGTTGAGTTTTGAGTGAGTTGGGACTTGGATTAGACGAATTCGGGGTTGGTTCGTGCTTGGAACGAACTCATAATTAGGTTCCAGGTCTCGGTGGTCTGGACCAGGTAGTCGGGTGGTCCGGACGGCTAGGTGGGTGGTCCGGACCACTGTGAGCTATTTTGTCTGATATGGTTAGTTTTGACTAAAGATGCTTGTTTTGAGCCCCAAACATGTTTATATGCATTTTATAAGTGTTAAATGAACTCCAAACCATGAAATAAGATATATGTGAATATGTTTTATATCAAGTTAATGTTTAATTCCATGATTGAGCATATCATGTGCATTGGGATTTGGGGTAGTTTCATTCGGTGGAAATGATGTGTACGGATTGGCCGAGAGTGCTATAAATTGTGACGTGCCGAGGCACGATTGTTATATATTTATTAACATTGAGAAAATGGATTGTGATAACACCGGATGATCCCCATATTTTATAAACGTGGCTAGAACTTAGTCATATAGAGTTGGGACGTTAAAATGGGTTCATGATTGGATGTTTTCTCGGACTGTAGCCGGTTGCCTACTTGAGATAACGAATGCCTGCCTGAGATAGGTGGATGCCTAACTAGAGATGTAACTCGGTTCTTTAGCGGATGGGTCAGGGGGTGTAACACGGAGCCCCTGAATCTTTATACCTGTGGGGGTGTAACTCGGTTCCCCACAGGAATATGAGATATATATATATGTATGCGTTTGCCGTGAGCGCTGAAGCGGTGTGTTTGGTAGCCGCGCGTGTCTTGGCTGAAAGTTTTGCTAAGTGCCATCCGTCCCAGGATAAGGTTGGGGGTAGATGGAGAAACAAGATGCATGGCCATGGCATTTCATTTGATTGCATTGCATGAGATATGCATATTTATAATTATGTTGTTGTGTGTATATGATGTGATATATATATGTACACTGGGGCACACTGGCACTGGCACTGTCCTACTTACTGGGCTAGTTAACTCATCCATCCATATTACAGGTGATACAGGGAGGTAAGGTAGTGAGCATCCTGAATTAAGTTGACTACTAGTTGACCTAGATACGATTATATATTTATTAAGATTATTGTATTTTATTTGTACGACCCAGGTTGTGGGTCCCATTGATTATGAGATTTAAATTGGATGATGTTGTATGTTGTATATTTATTTTAATATGGGAATTTGGGACGAATGTAGCTGCTCTGATGAATGTTATTATCTTATGACTTGACTTCGGTACAGGTTTTATTTGTTTTTATTAGTCCATATTTTCCCATACCATCCGTCCCGGACAATTTATGTTAGAAGCGTGACAAAATGGTATCAGAGCTCTAGATTGCGGTTGTTTGGGTCTTGGGTAGTGTGGTCTAGATGATTCCTTTGCGGTAATTTGTTTATATTGATGTTGAAGCTAATGATGATTGTATTTTTGTAGAATGTCTGGACGTAGACGAGGAAGGAGTAGAATGTAGAGGGGTCAGACCAGTAGTCAGGATCCCTTGGAAGAAAGTTAGGGAGGGTACCGTGAGGTACCATTGGCGGATGGAGGGGTTCCACGGTTGACGTATGAGCAGATCATGCAGTTTATGGCGGCTCAGTGGGTCCAAATGCAAGGGTTGGGTGTGCCGGCTGCAGCACCTGCTCTTGTACAAACAGCTGCTCCTGCGCCGGGAGAAACACCCATAATGTGGATCATAAATCAGTTTAAGAAGTATGACCCGCCTAAGTTTAATGGCGAGGGGGAACTTATGGAGGCCGAGAGATGGCTGGAAGAGATTACAAAAAAATGGAGACTTTAGGAGTCGAGGGGAATGAAGTAAAGATTAAGGTGGCAGCCCGCCAATTTCAAAGTAGTGTTGTTCACTGGTGGAGGTCGTATAAGGGAACAGTAGACGTGTCGACATTGACTTGGGAAGAATTTAAGGCTGCATTTTTTGAGAGATTTTTTCCTTTAATAATGAGGGAAATGAAAGTACAAGAATTTTTAGCATTAGAGCAAGGGAGTGTGACAGTGCAACAGTACGAGAGGAGATTTGTAGAGTTATCATGTTTTGCCTCACAGTACTTGCCTGACGATAATGCTAAGGTGAGGAAATTTGAATAGGGATTAAACATGAATATTAGGAGGTAGAGTATTGGGATGAGGCTTCCTACATATTCTGGGGTTGTAGCGGTAGCTCTCGCTGTGGAGAGAGATGTGATTGTTTTCCGATCCAGAGCAAGGACAGGTCAAGGGCAGGGACAGGTCAAGGAATATGGTTCTGGGTCGAGTTCATGATAGAGAAAGGGGAATGAGAAAGCTGGGACTTCCAGGAGGAGGTTTCAGAGGTAGCAGGATTTTCCGTACCAGAGGAACAGTTCTAGTTCGGGATCGTCTAGCGGCCGAGGGCGGCAACAGTTTCGGTCCCCATTGAGATGAGGCTATCAGGATCAGTATGGATAGAGTTTGTGTTTTAAGTTTCATCAACCAGGGCATTAGCAGATGAACTGTCCATATGAAGAGATGTCTCAGAGAAATGTTAAGCCGGGTGCTCAGCAGATTAGATTATATCAGACGCAGCAGTTCCCTACTATTCCTGTACCACCAATGCAGCAACCTATTCTGCAGATTCAACATTTCCAGCAGCTGCGTGGTGGTGGCAGTGGTCAGAGGGGTAAAGCTAGAGTGATGGCAGTTTCAGTGGTCAGCGGAGTCAGGGACGTGCCTATGCACTAGTGTTGCAAGATGATGTTCCAGATGTTTCTGTGATACGCGGTACTTTTCTTCTATTTAGCACTTGGGTTCATGTTTTATTTGATACCGTCACATCACATTTTTTTATCTCGCATACATGTGTTAAGACTTTGGGGTTGACTCTAGAGAGGCTAGAGGAGCCTATGTGTGTGGAATCGCCGGCGGGTGATAGTTCATCGGTGAAGTGAATTTGTAAGGATTGCATTCTACAACTGGGAGATGATTAGTTGTAGATTGATTTAAGAGTTTTGAAGATGAAGGAGTTTGATGTCATCTTAGGGATGGATTGACTGTCCACTTATCGGGTGACGATTGATTGTCATTGTAAGTTGGTGACGGCTATTCTTCCGGATGGCATGTTGGTGGAGATTCAGGGAGAGACAAGAGCCGTATTGCCTTCTCCATTACTGGATTCAAGGTGTGTAGGAAAGTTTTCAGCATTATTGGCGAGCTCAAGAATTGCCTGTGAGTATGAAGATGTGTTTCCAGATGAATTGTTGGAGATACCTCCGCAGAGAAAGGTAGAATTTTGTATAGAACTGGTACCGGGGGTGGCACCTATTTCGGTGATGTCGCATCGCATGGCACCGGCAGAAGGTGTAGTTGAATGATTTGTATTCTCGAGATTTTATCCGACCTAGTACATCGCTGTAGGGAGTATCGGCAGTTTTTGCAAAGAAAAATGATAAGACTTTGAGATTATATATGGATTACCGATTATTGAATTCGGTAACAATTAAGAACAAGTATCCGTTGCCCAGAATAGACAATTTGTTTGATCAGTTGAGGGGTTCAGCTTGTTTCTCTAAGATTAATCTTCGGTCAGGATACCATCAATTGAGGATTCGGGAGGAGGATATTTCCAAGACTGCATTTTGTACCCGGTATGGTCACTTTGAGTTTGTGGTTATGCCATTTGAGTTAACGAATGCTCCTGTAGTGTTTATAGACTTGATGAATAAGGTTTTCCGATTATTTCTGGATTGGTTCCTTGTAGTGTTCATTGACGATATTTTGATTTATTCTCGTAATGAACATGAACACGAGTAAAATTTGAGGGCTGTATTGCAGACACTTAGGGACCATAAGTTGTATGCTAAGGCTAGCAAATATGAGTTTTGGTTATCTGAGGTGAAGCTTTTTAGTCATGTAGTTTCTGGGCAAGGAATTGCAGTGGATCCATCTAAGGTTTCGACTGTGATGGATTAGGGGCGACCGAGGTCTATTTTTGAAATCCGTATTTTCTTGGAATTGGCTGGTTATTACCGTCGTTTTATTCAGGATTTCTCTCAGTTGGTGGGGCCATTGACTCAATTGACTAGGAAAAGGGCAAAGTTTGAATGGAATGATGCATGTGAAGATGCTTTCAATGAGTTGAAGATGAGGTTGACTGAGGTTCCGATGTTGACAATACCTAAACGTGGAGAGGGATATTCGGTGTATTGTGATACTTCACGTGAAGGCTTGGAATGTGTGTTAATGCAGAATGAATAGGTGGTGGCATATGGGTCTAGGCAGTTGAAGCCACATGAGAAGAATTACCCTACGCACGATTTTGAGTTGGCCGCGGTGGTTTCTGCTTTGAAAACGTGGCGGTATTATCTGTATAAGGAGCAGTTTAACGTGTATCCAGATCACAAGAGTTTGAAGTATTTATTCACTCAACGTGATTTAAATATGAGGCAGAGAAGATGGATGGAATACCTGAAGGATTATGATTTTGGTCTTCATTATCATCCAAGGAAGGCTAACATAGTGGCTGATGTTTTGAGCAGAAAGTTACGGAATTTGGCGGCATCAATGATTCATTCTTAGTGGCGTCTCTAGGAAGACGTTGGTGGGTTTGAATTTTGGTAGGAAGATAACGACGAAGATGGCATTACGTACTCTAGCATGAATTGTTTACAAATAGTGCCCATGTTAGTGACAAGAATGATTGAAGCCCAACAGATGGACCAGTATTGTCAGAACATGAAGTACTATCTGTCTTTAGGGCAGGAGGCAGAGGGTTGGAGTCTATCCACAAGAGGACAATTGAAACTGAAGGATAAGATCTTTGTGCTTGATGTGGATGGAATCAGAGAAGAAGTACTCCGGGAGTTTTATCATTCCAGATTTGTTGTGCACCTCGGAGGGACTAAGATGTATAAGGACTTGAGACGACAATACTGGTGGGGTGATATGAAGAAAGATGTGACGGAATTTGTGTCTCGTTGCCTAACCTGTTAGCAGGTGAAGGCCGAACACCAGAGGCCGGCTGGGTTGTTACAGCTATTGCCCGTGGCATAATAGAAGTAGGACCACGTGACCATGGACTCTGCGACGGGGTTGCCGAGAACTAGGAGACGGCATAATGCAATTTGGGTAATTGTGGACCGATTGACAAAGTCGGCTCATTTTCTACCCGTAAGGAATAAGGATTCTATGGAGGAACGGTGTCAGCTCTATGTTCAGGAGATAATTCGATTGCATGAGACACCATTATCGATTGTGTCAGACCGGGATCCGATGTTCACGACTCAATTTTGGCAGAGTTTGCAGGAGGCACTAGGAACTCAGCTATGTTTTAGTACAGCATTCCATCCGCAGACAGATGGCAATCCAAGCGGACGATTCAAAATTTGGAGAAAATGTTGAGATCCTGTGTGCGGACGTTAGGAGGGAATTGGGAGAGCCATCTACCATTGGTGGAGTTTGTGTACAATAATAGTCATCAAGCAAGCATTGGTAAGGCTCCCTATGAAACTTTGTATAGACGACCTTGCAGATCTCCGTTGTGTTGGGCGGAAGCTGGAGAACCTGTAACGGCTGGTCCTGACTTGGTGAGACAGGCATCAGAGAAGATTCAAGTCATTCGATAGAGGCTTTCGACGGCCCAGAGTAGATAGAAGAGTTATGCAGATAAACGGAGGCGGCCGTTAGAGTTTCAGGTCGGTGACTTTATATTTTTGAGAATTTCACCAAGGCAAGATATAGTACGTTTCAGGAAACGTGGAAAACTTTCTCCACGATATATTAAACCCTTTGATATTGTTGCTAGAATTAGTGAGGTGGCGTATCGGTTAGCGCTTCCTCCACCATTAGCTTGGGTTCATAATGTATTCCACGTTTCTATGCTCCGGAAGTACATACCGGACCCTTCTTATGTCGTCAGTTGGGAAGAATTGGACATTGAGGAGGACATGACGATAGAGAACCTGTCAGTATGGATTGAGGACAGGTGTGAACAGGTTTTGCGTGGTAAGACCATCCCGTTGGTTCATGTGTTGTGGCAACACCGTGGAGTTGAGAAATTCACATGGGAGGTGAGTCGGTGATGAAAAAGAGAAACCCATCTCTGTTTAAGGATTGATTTGTGTATTATGAATTTCGAGGATAAAATTCTTATAAGGGTGGGAATATGTAACACCCGGTATTTTAAATTTGGGATATTTTGTATTATTTTTGAATAAATGAAATATTTAAAATGAGTTTAAATGGATTATTTTATTTTCCTGGGTTGAGTTAGCTCGAAGTGATATTGGGTTGGACAAAGTGGGCTAAGGGCCCGGGTATCTTTTCTTTCTTTTCTTATTTTCCTTTTCTTCCCCGGTTTTCTTTTCTTTCTTTTGTTTCAGTCGACCCAGAGAGAAAGAAAGAGAGAGAGAGAGAAAGAGAAAGAGAGAGAGAGAGAGAGAGAGAGAGAGAGAGAGAGAGAGAGAGATGAGAGAAGGGAAGAGAGGAGAAAGAGAGAGATTCAAGGTCGAAAGTTAGTCGATCCGGGGAGATCTCAACGCAGTAATCGTCGTGGTATGCTCCGTTTCACGAGATTCGAAGTAAGGAGGAAGAAATCAGAGTTTGAAATTTGAACTTCAAAACCTTTTTCTTCATTTTTCTCCATTTTTTTTCAGAATCGAGGTATGTGAGACTTAAATTCATGTTCTAGACGTCGTAGGGAATATTTGGGTATATATATATGCATAATTCGGCTAGATACGAAGAAAGTTGTATAGATATGTATATATATGTGTCTGTGTGAATAAATATATGCATATATATTGATGCCTCTTGCATATTTTTGAGTTATTTTGTAAATAAAAGTTATAGAATTATGATATATACACGTGTGAACATTTATAATTGAGTTTTGAGCGAGTTGGGGCTTGGATTGGACGAATTTGGAGTTGGTTCGTGCTTGAAACGAACCCAGAAATAGGTTCCAGGTCTCGTTGGTCTGGACTAGGCAGTTGGGTGGTCTGGACCGACTAAGTGGGTGGTCCGAACCACCGTGAGCTATTTTATCCGGTATGGTTAGTTTTAACTATAGATGCTTATTTTGAGCCCCAGACATGTTTATATGCATTTTATAAGTGTTAAATGAATTCCAAACCACGAATGAGATATATGTGAATATGTTTTATATCGAGTTATTGTTTAATTTCATGATTGAGCATATCATGTGCATTGAGATTTGGGGTGGTTTCATCCGGTGAAAATGATATGAAAATGATATGTATGGATATTGTGACGTGCCGAGGCATGATTGTTATATATTTATTAACATTGAGAAAATGGATTATGATAACACCGGATGATCCCCAGATTTTATAAACGTGGTTAGAGCTTAGTCATGTAGAGTTGGGACGTTAAAATGGGTTTATAATTGGATGTTTTCCCGGACTGTAGCCGGTTGCCTACTTGAGATAGCGGATGTCTGCCTGAGATAGGTGGATGCCTGACTAGATGTATAACTCGGTTCTCTAGTGGATGGGTCAGGGGGTGTAACACGGAACCCCTGAGTCTTTACACCTGTGGGGGTGTAACTCGGTTCCCTACAGGAATATGAGATATATATATATATATGTATGCGTTTGCCATGAGAGCTGAAATGGTGTGTTTGGTGGCCGCGTGTGTCTTTGCTGAAAGCCTTGCTAAGTGTCACCTGTCCCATAATAAGGTTAGGGGTAGATGGAGAAACAGGATGCATGGCTATGGCATTTCATTTGATTACATTGTATGAGAGATGCATATTTATAATTATGCTGTTGTGTGTATATGATGTGATTTATATGTACACTGGGGCACACTGGCACTGTCTTACCTATTGGGCTAGTTAGCTCATCCCATCCATATTGCAGGTGATACAGGGAGGCAAGGTAGTGAGCATCCCGAATTAAGTTGACTACTGGTTGACCTAGATACGATTATATATTTATTGAAATTATTGTATTTTATTTGTGCAACCCAGGTTGTGGGTTCCATTGATTATGAGATTTAAATTGGATGATGTTGTATATTTATTTTAATATGGAAATTGAGGACGAATGTAGTTGCTCTGATGAATGTTATTATCTTATAAGTTGACTTTGGAACAGGTTTTATTTGTTTTTATTAGTCCCTATTTTCTCATGCCGTTCATCCCGAACAATTTATGTTAGGGGCGTGCCATGTCGATTTATGGTAATTCCTACTCAAATATCTATTTCTATTTTAGCAAAGTAGTTGAATTGTCCACAAAATCTAATCAATTCTGAAATTATTTAATTTTTTTGGAAAACACATTTTAGGTGATTTGGTGGGAATTGAATTGCTGTTACGGGTATTCCTTTCCTTCTTGCTTAAAGGGAGGGAAAAAAATGATTGTCTTGTGTTGATTAATCTCACTCGAACAGGAGAGAGAAATAAATAGATAAATAATTTGTGAAACATTAAAATCTTCATTTAAATTTTAATTCAAATCCTGCCTCCACTATTATGGTTACACAATCAAATCATTTTATCGATAATATCTTCTATTGGCTCAACAGGATTAATTTATGAAATCGCAAAGAAACTGAACCCCATCTCTTTGGTCTCCAAAACCACGAACAAAACGAATCCAATAATTTAAACCATGGATAATCAATCAATTCATTTTTTTTTTTAAATATCATAACTAACTTGCAAGTACCGATCACAATGAAAAATATTATCCCTTGTAGCCCCATTTGAATCTAGATGGAGTAAAAGCGAATTTTAGTTTTATTTAGCAAGTATGAAGTGGAGTGAATGTATATATATAGATATATTTAATTAATAACAAAAGAAAGAGTTTAATTTCCGTTCGGTAAATTTTTGTCACTCTCTTCCTTGGACTCCCTTCCTCCTGTGTTTTTGAAGTTACTCTTTCCGTTCTAGACCTACAAGTAAGAAAAAGCTAAAACTAAAGTGGTCGGAGGTTGTCCCCGACCAAAGACCATCGAATATTTAAGTCAGTTTCCAGCGTTAACAATAATTTTCTAAAAATAAGGAAAGTACTAAATGAGAAATATAAGAGAAATCCAGAGAAATGGAGAAGACCCATACTTTGGCCATGTTTCTAATAGTTATAGTGTGAGAACCGACGTACTTTTTACTGATTTGACTATACAATGACAATGGTAAATAATAACATTAAATGTTAGATAATGTAAGTATTGAAATCTGTGATATAAGCAATCGGCATTCCCGATCATCCAATCGGGGAGGATAAGTTGATCGATCAGATTATTCGAGGATTACCATTCACTATGGTCAAAATGCACTGATCAGCAACTCAGGTCAATTTATCCCGATCCGCCACTCGGGTGAACCTATCCTGATCAGTCACTTGGGTCAACCTATCCTGATCGACGACTCGGGTCAGACCCTCTACTAATATCGATCGAGTAATACTAGTTAGCCGGTCGTATCTTGTCACAGGATATGTTAGAGGGGCGGTTATACGTGTAACCATGACGTAAATACTTTTGTCTTATTTGAAAAGATCTATCAGATCTCTTAACCGCATGGTCAGTTGGTCGGGTCGAGTCATTACCGCTCGGTCAGGCTAGATATTTTTAGGCCGCACAATTTCCTTTTTCTATTATTTGTTTTGAGAAAAGTTAATGAAAGAGAAGTGTATTCTATTTTTTTATATTTTTATAAAAGTTAAATAATTATTAAAAATGTTTTAATATTCCTAACTTCCTGATTGGTGAGTTTATTTTTGACAGAATTAATTGGTGGCTCGAAACTACTCTAATTATGGTAAAAGTTGGGTACGATGGCTCGACAACCCTTCGTGACAGAGTACTTGATTCATTCAAAGCACTGTATAGAACTAGTCATTGCACAACTGTAGATGAGATGCTTTAATGATAATATTTAACAGTTTATTTCTTATATGTTGTAATATTTAAAATTTTAAGAAAAATAATAAATATACTCTTTTATTAATCTCTTTCACTCCACTACAAAAAAAACTGGAATAGACGACCGCCAAAAGCGGTCGTCTAAAGTCACTAAAGCGGTCGACCGCTTAACGGCCGCTTATTAGCGGTCGTATCTGCTGGGATCGATAAAAGTTTTGACGACCGCCTAAAAGCGGTCGTTAAAAAGAAACGACCGCTAAAACACATTTAACAACCACTTCAAGACGGTCGTCTAAAAGTCCGATAGTACCTGACAACCCTTTTCGCGACCGCTTTAAAGCGGTCGTTAAAACATTAGACGACCGCTTTGAGGCAGTCGCTAAAAGTTTTACGACCGCTTGC
>JAVXUM010186718.1:0-10862 GCA_035590655.1 Pouteria glomerata
CACATGCACAAATATTATAAATGGCATAACTTGCTCAAAAGAAATTCTTATTAAAATATCCAACATAACATAAAGCACTGTTTTTAGTCTATATCTCTATCACCATGAAATATCATTGGCAGATGGTGGGGTTCCACAGCCGACAAATAAGCAGATGATGCAGTTTATGACAGCTTAGTGGGCTCAAATGCAACGGTTAGGTGTACCAACTACGGCACCTACTCCAGTACAAGCAGCTGCCCCTGCGCCGGGTGATACACCAATAATGCGGGTCATCAGTCAGTTTAAGAAGCATAATCTGCCTAAGTTTAATGATGAAGGTGAACTAATGGAGGCAGAAAGATGGCTAGAAGAAATTACAGAGATGATGGAGACTTTGGGAGTAGAAGATGATGAAGTTAGAATCAAGGTGGTGGCACGCCAGTTCCAAGGATAGTTCATTGGTGGAAATCGTATCGGGGAATAGTAGATGTTGGTGTTTTGACATGGGAACAATTTAAGGCGGCGTTTCTTGAGAGATTTTTCTCTTCTGTGATGAGGGAAATGAATGGTCAGGAATTTTTAGCATTGGAGTAAGGGAGCATGACAGTCCAACAATATGAATAAAAGTTTGCAAAATTGTCATGGTTTGCTGCACAGTATTTGCCAGATGATAATGCTAAGGCGAGGAGGTTTGAATGGGAATTGAATATGAATATCAGGAGGCAGATTATTGGGATAAGACTTCCCACTTATTCTGGAGTAGTGGCGGCAGCTCTTGCGATGGAGAAAGATACCATTGATTTTCGGTCCAGGGCCAGGACAGGTCAGAGGCAAGGACAAGTCTAGGAGCATGATTCTAGGTCAGGAGCAAGGCAAAGAAAGGGGAAAGTGAAAGCAGGGACTTTCAGGAGGAGGTTTCAAAGGTAGCAAGAATTTTTATACCAGAAGAGTAGTTCTAATTCGGGCTCAGGTTCAGGATCGTCTGGTGGTCGGGGGCGACAACAATTTCAGTTTCCGCAAAGAGGAGGATTCTAAGACCAATTCAGGCAGAGGTTATATTATAAATGTCACCAGCTAGGACATGTGCAAGCCAATTTTCCATTAATGGAGATGTCATAAAGAAGTGTTGAGCCAAGCGCTCAACAGATTGGGTCGGATTAGACGCAGCAGTTTTCTATGATTTCTGCACCACCGATGCAGCAACCAATACCATAGATTCAACAATTTCAACAACCGCATGGTGGTGGTAGTGGTCAGAGAGGTAAAGCTGGGGGGGATGGCAGTTCTAGTAGTTAGCGGACTCAAGGACGTGCTTACGCACTTGCATTGTAGGAGGATGTACCTGACATTTCAGTAATACGCAGTACATTCCTTTTGTTTAACACTTGATGCATATTTTGTTTAATACTGGCGCATCACATTCTTTCATCTTGCATGCATGTGTGAAGACTTTGGGGTTGACTCCAGAGAGGCTTAAAGAGCCAGTGTGTGTAGATTCTTCGATGGGTGATAGTTCATCAGTAAATTGGGTTTGTAAGAATTATGTTCTATAGTTGGGGGATGTTCAGCTGTTGATCGATTTAAGAGTCTTAAAGATGAAAGAATTCGATGTAATTTTAGGGATGGATTGGCTATCCACTTACAGGGTGACTATTGATTGTCATCGTAAGTTGGTGACGGCTATTCTATCAAGTGGCACCATGGTGAAGGTTCAGGGTGAGGCTAAAGCGGTGTTGTTCTCTTTATCACTTGATACAAGGTACGTTGGAAAGTTTTTGGGTTTACTTGCTAGCTTAATATTAAAAGAGAAGGACTTTAGACATTTTCTTCTGAAGGTTGTCTGTGAGTATGAAGATGTATTTCCAGATGAATTGTGTGAGCTACCTCTACAGAGGGAGATTGAATTTTGCATAGACTTTATATTAGGGGTGGTGCCTATTTCTGTGACACCGTATCGCATCGCACCGACAGAATTGAAGGAGTTAAAAGTGCAGTTAAATGATTTGTATTCTCGAGATTTTATTCGACCTAGTACATCGCCATAGGGAGTATTGACAGTTTTTGCAAAGAATAAAGATAAGACCTTGAGATTATGTATGAATTACTGATTGTTGATTTCAGTAACAATTAAGAATAAGTATCTTTTGCCTAGGATAGATCATTATTTGACCAGTTGAGAGGTTCTGCTTGCTTTTCCAAGATTGATCTTCGGTCATCAGTTGAGAATTCGGGAGGAGAATATTCCGAAAACTGCATTTCGTACCCGGTATGGTCACTTTGAGTGTGTGGTTATGCCGTTAGGGTTGACGAGTGCTCCTGCAGTATTCATGGATTTGATGAATGGGGTTTTTTAACCATTTTTGAATCGGTTTGTGGTAGTGTTCATCGACGATATTTTAATTTATTCTCGTGATGAACATGAACACGAGCAATATTTGAGGGCGGTATTGCAGACACTTCGGGATCATAAATTATATGTTGAGGCAAACAAATATGAATTTTGGTTGTTCGAGGTGAGGTTTTTAGGTCATATAGTTTCTGGTCACGGAATTGCAGTGGATCTTTCCAAGGTTTCGGTTGTGTTAAATTGGGCGCGACCGAGGTTTATTTTTGAAATTCGCAATTTTTTAGGTTTGGCTGATTATTACCGCCACTTTATTCAGGATTTTTCTCAGTTGGCGAGCCCATTGACTCGGTTGACTTGAAAAGGGGCGAAGTTTGAATGGGAGGATGCATATGAAAATGCTTTTAATGAATTGAAACGAAGATTGACAGAAGCTCCAGTATTGATTATAGTTGAACGTGGAGAGGAATATTTAGTTTATTGTGATGCTTCATGTGAAGGTTTGGGGTGTGTGTTGTTGTAACATGAGCAGGTGATGGCGTATGGATCTAGGCAGTTGAAGCCACATGAGAGAAATTACCCTACGCTTGACTTGGAGTTGGCTATGGTGGTTTTCGCCTTGAAGACTTGGTGGCATTATTTGTATGGTGAAAGATGTAATGTGTATTCAGATCACAAGAGTTTGAAGTACTTGTTCACTCAATGTGATTTGAATATGAGACACAAGAGGTGGATGGAGTATCTGGAGAATTACGATTTTGATCTTTAGTATCATTCAGGAAAAGCTAATGTGGTGGCTGATGCTTTGAGTAGGAAGTCACAGAATTTGGTTGAGGCAATAATTCATTCTCAGTGGCGTCTTCAAGAAGACGTTGGTGAGTTTGAATTTTAGTGGGAAGAAGACGATAAATGTGGCATTACGTATTCCAATGTGAATTGTTTGCAAGTGGTACCGATCTTATTGACACAGGTGATAGAGACTCAATAGAGGGATCAGTATTGTCAGAACATGAAATATTATTTGTCATTAGGAAGGGAAGCAGAGGGTTGGAGTTTATCTACAGAAGGACATTTGAAACTTAGAGATAAGATTTTTGTGCCTAATGTGAATGGAATTAGAAAAGTAGTACTCCGAGATTTTCATCATTCGAGGTTTGCTGTGCACCGTGGAGGAACTAAAATGTATAAGGATTTAGGGCGACAATACTGGTGGAACGGTATGAAGATAGATGTGGCGGAATTTGTGTCTCATTGCCTAACTTGTCAACAGATAAAGGCCGAGCACTAGAGGCCGCCCGAGTTGTTACAACCATTACCCGTGGCACAGTGGAAGTGGGACCACATGACCATGGATTTTGTGACGGGATTGCCAAGGACTCGAAGGAGGCATAATGCTATTTGGGTGATTGTAGACCGATTGACGAAGTCGGCTCATTTTCTACCCGTAAGGAATAAAGATTTTATGGAGGAGCGGTGTCAGCTCTATATTCAGGAGATTATTTAGTTGCATGGCACACCACTATCAATCGTGTCTGACCGAGATCCGGTGTTCACGGCACAGTTTTGGCAGAGTTTATAAGAAGCACTGGAAACTCAACTATGTTTTAGTACGGCGTTTCATCCGTAGACATATGGGCAATCTAAGCGGACGATTCAGATTTTGGAAGGCATATTGAGATTCTGTGTGCTGACATTGGGAGGAAATTGGGAGAGCCATTTACCATTGATTGAATTTGTGTACAATAACAGTTATCAAGTAAGTATTGGTATGGCTCCATATGAAGCTTTGTATGGGCGACCTTATAGATCTCCAATGTGTTGGGCTGAAGCTGGAGAGCCTATAATGGTTGGTCCTGATTTGGTAAGACAAGCGTCAGAGAAGATTCAAGTAATCCGACAGAGGCTTTTGATGGCTCAGAGTAGATAGAAAAATTATACTGATAAACGGAGGTGGCCGTTGGAGTTTCAGGTCGGTGATTTTGTATTTTTAAGGGTTTCACCAAGACAGGGTGTTGTACATTTTAGGAAACATGGGAAGCTCTCGTCGACGTATATTGGACCCTTAGAGATTGTTGCTAGAATTGGTGAGGTGGCGTATCGATTGGCACTTCCTCCACAGCTGGCTTAGGTTTATAATGTGTTTCACGTTTCTATGCTTCGAAAGTATATACCGGATCCTTCTCATGTCATTAGTTAGAAAGAATTGGACATTGAGGAGGATAAGATTATTAAGAATCTGCTAGTTCGGATTAAGGACAGGTATGAACAGGTTTTACGTGGCATGACCATCTCGTTGATTCATGTATTGTGGCAACACCGTGGAGTCGAGGAATCCACTTAGGAACGTGAGTCAGTGATGTAGGCGAGATACTCCTCTTTATTTGATGACTGAATAGTGTATTATTAATTTCGATGACGAAATTTTTATAAGGGTGGGAGTATGTAACACCTGGTATTTTAAATTAAAATATTTTGGTATTATTTTAGAATGATGATGTATTTGAAATTTTACTGAATTGAGTTACGGTAATTTCACTGGGTTGGGTTTGGCCCGAAGTGGTATTGGGTTGAACAAAATGGGCCAAGGGCCCAACCATTTATTTATTTTTCTTCCTTTTTCTTTTGTTCATTTTCTTCCTTTCATTTTTAGGTTCAGCAGACCAGGAAAAAAGGAGAGAGAGATAAAAAAGAAAAAAGAGAGAGATGAGAGAGAGAGAGATTCAGAGCCGGAGATTGGTCGATCTAGGGAGATCTCGACGTGGTGATCGTTGTGGTGCAGTTCGTTTCACGAGATTCGAAGTGAGGTGGAAGAAATCAGAGTTTGAAATTTGGAGGCCAAACCGATCTTCTTCATTTTTCTTCATTTTTCTTCAGATTTGAGGTAGGTGAGACTTATATTTGTGTTTTAGATGTCGTAATGATCATTTTGGTATATATATATGCATGTTTTGGTGATATATGGAGATTTGTATATATATGTATATATATAGAATTGTGTATATATATGCATATATATGTGTTTAGAATTGGTCTATGATAAACTTAAAATGTGAAATAAGATATATGAATATCATGGTAACAATTTGGTGAACCGTAGTTGAGTTTTATTGTTACGTTTTGGAATCGGGTTGGTTGATTTTGGCCGAGGTTCGTCTGGGGAAGACGATGAATAGTAGAATTAACACAGGTGGTCGAGGCTGTGCGCTCACCGCACCTAGCTTGCGACCCCTACTAGTGAAATTGAATTTTCGGGCAAGCCGCGAGGGCGTGCTCCCTAAACCCAGCCCGGACGCTCTCGGGTTTTGTCTGTGTAGGTCCTTTTTGGTTCATTTTTCTTGGGTTGGTTCCCACGTACATGTAGAACATGATGGTATGAGTATTTAGTAAATTTTAGGGGTTTTTATTCATGCTTGAATATAGCATATTATGAATTAATTTGAGATGTTTCAATTTCATGATTGAGCATATCATGTGCATTGGAATTGGGGCGGTTTCATTCGGTGGAAATAGTGTGTGTGGATTGGCTGAGAGTGCTATATGTTTATGTGGCATGCTGAGGCATGTGTTATATATGTTAATTTTGATAAAATTGAGAAAATAAGATTTTTATAATACCGGATGATCTCCAGCTATTATAAACGTAAGTAACGCTTAGTTATGCGGAGTTGGGACGTTAATAGGAGATATAGACTTTGAGATTTCTCCGGACTGCAGTCGGATACCTGTGTGGGATAAGCAGATGCTTGTCTGGGATATGCGGATGCCAGACTAGAGGTGTAACTCAGTTCTCTAGCGAAAGGGCCAGGGGGTGTAACTCGGAGCCCTGAGTCTTACACCTGTGGGGGTGTAACTCGGGTTCCCCACATGGTATATTTATATGAGATATATATATGCGTTTGCTGTGAACGCTGAAAACGGTTTGGTTAGTGACCCCACGTGGTTGGCTAAGTGTCACCCATCCCAGGATATGGTTGAGGGTAGATGAAGGATTTGGTAGTACATGGCCATTGCATTTCATTTCATTCTATGGCATGAGATATGCATATTTCCATTAAGTTGTGTTTATATCATGTGTTGTATATGTGCACCGGTGCACACTTATACTGTCCTACCTACAGGGCTGGTTCGCTCATCCCATTCATATTACAGGTGATTCAGGGAGTAAGACAGTAATCATCTCGAGTTGAGTTGACCGATGGTTTGACCTAGAAATAGTTTAATAGGCCTCATGGCTTTTACAACCCAAAAGAAAATATAATATCCTTTAAACAATATATTTACAAACCCAAAAGAATGTTCATTGTCACAAAACACAAATTAGAATAAGTCTTGAATGATCCATGGACATGCACTCCTATTACAGCCCATTTACTCCCTTAATGATCCTGGCTAGTGCCTGCAACAAAGTCTATAGAGGCATGAGCATTGGTCTTCTTGTGCCCACATAATTTCATAATAGCATATATATAATGTAAAACAGTATCTCGAACAATTTTTGCTTCCTTTATTCACATTATATATATATGTGCATCCATGTGTAATATGCATCATTAATTAACATAAGAAGTCTTTATCATCATGAAGCATAATATTCACAACTTAACATAATTTGTACATTAAATTTTTTAATCACATATCCAACAATATCATCACACATTATCTAAATATTACAACCATCAATCTTTAAACTCACAATGTTTAAATCCATGCCTGACACATCAAGTTTCAAACATTATTTTCATCCACTGTTAAGTCTATCAATAAATCATTTGGGGTGAGTACATAACACATATCGTCTTTTATGGGCCAACACCTAACGGAAACGGTAAACCAAAAGCACACGTATCGTCTTTTATGGGCTAACACCCAATGGAAACAATAAATCGAAAACAACATGTTGTGGGTTACTAACCTACTAGCATGTACACCATAACCTTGTGCAGGTTTCAGGATTTTCAACCCAAGAGTAATCTCATGACCCTTCTTATTTACTGTACCCCACACCCTAGTCATATCATTAACCATTCCATCATATTTGGTGTTCATTTGGTTGCCAATAATTCCATATTTCCAATTCTTTGATTTCCATTAACACATATCCACAGTTACATTTATTCATGAACTCAACAACATTGCTATTTCATCAACATAATTACCATATAATTCAAATAGCTAGTAATGGTTCATATCATTAATATCATCCATTCATTAATACCAATATCAAACAACATCACACAATAATTAATATCACAATTACACAATTCAATTTAAGGTGGTAAATGGTCATACTGTTAAAGTTCAAATGAACTAAATTAACATATTAGTAATAAAATATGGGTTAACTAGGGAACAAATGAAGCAAACAGGTTTAATTTTTAAGTTTCTGAAGCATCATGCGCACCCTACACAAGCACAGGCGTCCCACATGGGTTCATGGGCACCCCACAAAAGTCATGGGCGCCCCTCTGCTGCACACAGAACAACCAAGTCTCATTTCGAGCTAAAATGTAAGTTTTTGGGTTCCAAACTTCTTTTAATCCCATATATAGTCAAAAACCTTATTTCTAAGTGTTATTTGAGACTTATAGAACTCAAAATAATCAATCAAAATCAATTCTAATCATCTATTCTCGAAAAAATTAAAACCTAGTTCCATCAATTTCCATAAACACAAAAACATACACTTCTCAGCTCACTTCTCAATTGCCTCACTATTTCACCCTGCCTTCTAGTCTTGGGATATTCATTGTTCTTGTGACCCAACAATTTATAATTAAAGCATATAATATATTTTTGGGAAGCCTCTTCTGACCTCCTCGATTGTGTAGTTGCGGTACTCCCTTGTTATGATTGTTGCATTTGTAGAACTGATTAGCTTCCCTCAAATTTCTTTCTGCTTTCACCCTCCTGTTGAACTCCTGTGTTTTTACCTCGTTTGTTCTCATAAATACTATTAGTCTCACTCAAATCTCTCTCCACAGTCATTACTATGTTAATCAACATCTCATAATCTTCCAAAACCAATAACTCCATTCTATTTCTCAAAGTAGGTATTAACCCTCTCTCAAACCTCCTACATTTCAAGTAAGTGGTGGAAATCAACTCCGATGTATACTTGGACAAATCCGAGAACTTCCTTTTATACTCAAGCACAGTCATAGTTCTTTGTATCAACTTGCAAATTCTTTTCTCTTGGCATCCCTCAAGGATTGAGGGAACAAGTGATCCCTAAACCTTTCTTTGAATCTCTCCCAGGTGAATCCCTCTACTTCCCTTGTGTCCTTTAAACTGGACCACCATGATTAGCATGCCTTAGTGTATAATTCAATATATATTGAGCATGCTAATTATGTATTTATGCTTATTATTAATGATGTGTTAGCTTAATTATCTCATTTTAATGCATTCTTAGTGTCTTTGTATTTTAGGTAATATAATGTAGTGTTTTAGGCATAAATGATACCAAAAGTGTATGCAATGAGGAGCTAAGGTAGGCTGGAGTAAGGAATACAAGAATACATTTAGTATTTCTTTGGAGCATTTCACCAAATACCTTGTGTACGTGGAGAAAAGTAGTTTCATGACATAAATGCTAACATCATCAAGACCTCCCAAGACCTTCTAAACCTCTCAAGAGCCATTACAATGCATAAGATCTTCTATCATGGCTGCCAAGGAGAAGCAGAAGGCCCTAAGCTCAAATCGGTCGAAGATATATTGTAGTAGAATTTTAGACGACACCCTCTTAATATTCTAGTCATAACTTTTTTCTTAGAATTCCGATTGACACGATTCTTTTTGGTTGGAAAGAAGACTTGAAGAGCTACAACTTTTATGTTTTAACTGAAGCCTGAATATCTCATCTTTAAGGTCAAAATTGTGTTGGAAATTCGAGACAGAAAGTTGTTGCAACAGAACAAAGGCCTAGCTGAAGAACTCATTGGTGTCCGGACACTTGAGTCATGTCATCCGAACACTAGCGGCACGGAAACCCATATTTTTAGGTTTTAGGGCTTATGTTTTTGGGATATAAAAAGACCACTTGTGGTCGTCGGACGGGACTTTTTATCAGCCGTTTTAAGAGTTTTTTCCAAAGTTCTTTTGGAGTTTTCTTTTATTAGTTTAGGGTATTTAAGTAGGTTTTTTTTTTTTTTTTTTCTTGGAGGAGTAGCATTATACTTTCTTGTTTGTAGATTCAAATTTCTTTCAACTTCAAAGTACGGTATTTATCTTCAATATTAATATAATGTTTTCAGTTCTTGTTTCTAAATCTTTTATGTGTTTGGATGTTATTTCAAGAATGCTAGGCTAAATTTCTTGTTCTTGATTCAATCACCAATGAAGGGTGATTGGTTACGAACTATGTGACATGCGTAGACGTAGGTTTGCATGAACATATACGTTTACTATATTATTAGATCTGTTTTTTTATTTTCAATCACATTTGAAAACGAAGTTTTTTGACTACATTCTCTGTAATCATTGGTAAGAAACTTTGGTTCTGTGAAACTTCTTTGTTATGTTTGAAATAAAATAATTAGATCTAAACCTTAATTTTCTTCAATGAATATTTTTCGATTTCATAGTCCAATAGCGGTGAGTATAGAATTGTGTTAGGGAGTTAAAAAACTTTGACGAAAACATTTTCCGACTTACTTTTCCTTTACGTGAATTCTAGGTTATAGAGAAAAGCATATCACATAGTTAGTACCCAATTTACTCAGAATTAGTGTATTGCATCAAGTTTCATATTTTGATTGTTCTTTTGCTAATTAAGTTGCTTTTAGTCTATTTGCTTACTGGTTTTATTTTTTATTTTTTTATTAAAATTATATTTTGTTATTTCCTTATTCACAATTTTTATTATTAATAAAAATTTGCACTAATCATAGTTAGAAAAGTTGAAACCTTCAAACTGAAAATTTCATTATTTTGAACGTTAAGTAGCGAATAAAATTTACCTTGATAACCTAGAAACTAAAACCATAGGCTCCCTGTGGATACGATCCTTGACTTACTAGGTAAAACTATACCGGACACCTTACACTTGGGGGTTAATTTAGAAGCACATTCTAGAAGCGATCACACCACACTGACGCTTTCCTCACCAATTGAAATGCCGTTAGCATGATACGAGTAGAGGAGTCATTTATCTCCATAACCACCAGTAACTTCTCATATTCTTTCAGCAAATGGTCCGCCACCTCTGTATCTACCACTCTATCATATGTTGGAGGTTTCATTCTCCTGAACCTCTCTAATGTTGCGGTGCCAATCTGCATCGGTGGTTAGGGTCCAACTCGTGCCCCTTCAGCTAAAGCTACCATGGCTGCCGCAATTTGTTGTAATATTGCCCCATCATCAATAGCTACGAGCGGTGGAACCTCTGGTGACCTTGACCGCACCTCCTCATCTCCCATTACACCATCTGCTTCTGCTACCACACTGTGATGGGTTTTCTGTTCTTGCTGAATAGGTGCATTTATTTCATAATCTTGCACTGGGGCATCTCCCTGTCCCCTTCCTCTACCTCGGC